>CAMPDV010000907.1:0-169183 GCA_946699065.1 Loxodes magnus
TTAAAGATCTTCTTTTATCTAATATATTAAAGCTTATAAAAAATTCGCTAATAAATCCTAAATATAAAGCTAATTATTGTAAATTAATAAAGCATTTTTAAAGAAGACTACAGCCTTATACATAAAAAACATTTACAAGAAGCTTAAAATTTAAATGATTAAACTCCATTAAAAAATTTGATAAGATTGAAATCTTTTCAATGCATAACCTGCTTATACTCTATTATTTTCTCTAGATATTTTTAGAATAGATGTAATAAATAGAGGTGCTACAGTATTTTATTAACTTTGCATCTATAAAATTGAAAAATTTAAATTTGCACTTAAAAAAGAATTGTGTGCTAATATCTTTATATTAAATTACATGCAAGCTTTTAGATTTATATTTTACATTTAATAATATTAAAATAGAGTGAAAATATACATCCTTAAATTTAAAACCTAATATTTAATAATAAGACTTCTTTATTTATCATAAGTCTTTATTTCATTCTTTAGTTTACATTTATTTTTAATAATTGAAAAGATGGTGGGAGTTGAGAATGACCTTTGTGACAATACTTTCTGGTTTTATGACTAGGAAAAAGTTCCTTTCCTGTCGCTGAGAAAGTCCATGGTCAGAGTCATTTTCTGAAGGGAACACTGTCTTTGATATTATCAGCTCTTGCCAGGGGTTTGAAGCCTGGCTGCTCATAGCGATGTAGCTCCCTAGCAGCTGTGCTGGAGCATAACAGGATATCCCCATTATTTCATAAAAAGAGAGTGTCGGGTCGTGCAATCGGAAAGGAGGTTTTCGGTCCAAAAACTTTTTTAGTTGAAATAATTAATTACATTTATTTTTAAACTTTACCAGATTATCTAAATTTTTTAAAATTCTATTTTATTTTTTTACTTTTTTTATATATTGCAAACTTTAGGTTAGATTTAAAATAAAATTAATTTATTTAAAAAGTAAGCATAGAAATATAAAAATTAAAGATTATATTATTTTCTAAATGATACTAATATAGCTATATAAAAATACTCAGACGTTTCTTTGAGAATAAATTAAAATAATTATAAGAAATATAAGTAAAGCATAAACCTTTATTTTAAATTATTAATGTAAAAATAAATTATTACTAATATTTAAGACTTTAATGAGTTAGTGAAAGTAACTTAAATTTAGTGTTATTTAAGTAATAGTAAATTAAAAAAATCAAATTATATTAAGAAACTATTACTTATAAACTTAATAGTTTTGTTATTTTTTATTGATATACTAAAAATCTTAATATGAATAAAGAACTATTTTGATTTGAACTATAATCATTAAATTATTTGTATAAGATATAAAATAAATTATATTCTACATCCTAGAAATAGAAATTTATGAGAACTTATAAATATCATAATTAAGTTTTTTCAACTTTACTATAATTCTTAAATTAAGTTCTTTTGCTCAAATTTATTTTATAATTTTTTCATTTAAACAGTTTAGAAACTCTTGTGATTCAAATATCCTTAATTTAATTACCCTTTGTAAATTCTACATAATTAAACATTAAGCTTACAAAGTATTTTTCTTATTTTATGCTCATTGCATTGGAAACTTCATACACTTATATAGATAAAGAATAATATTTAAGTTTAACTAGCCCTAGCAAATTATTTACTTGATACTAATTTATCTATGATGCTTCTGACAATTTAAACATTAAAATTAAAGAAATTACAATCATTGATATAATTATATGAACTATTAAAACACTTCTTTCACTTAAAGCTCTATTAGCTAAATAACTTTATAATTATTATTTAGCCAAATTTAGATAGCTAAATTTAGATTTATTAGAACTGCTATAGAAATTTAAATTTGATACCAAAATAATTATAAAGTAGATAAAAGGTTAGTTTCATAAAGTAGAGAAACCTTAAGCTTCAATTAATCATACTTGCTTGTAAAATTTATCATGAACTTTCAGATTAACTATGCTTAGATTCAATATAACAGCAATATCAAAATTTCTTCGCCTAATAACAACGGAAATCATCATATTTTCAGATAAACATAATTATGATATGCTGAGATTAAAATGAAACAAAAAGGCTTATATAGCAAATTTGGTTTTAAAAGATTATAGATACTTATGCAAAAGAAAGAAAACTAAATTAATGTAAATACTTTAGATGTAATCAAAAATATTTTTTTATTTTATTCAAATTAATTAAGATTCCAAATAAAAACTTATATTAGTTTTCATGTGAATAGAGCTTTGTTTCATTTATATAAAATATAGTATTAAAAGATTTTGACTCTTTAAATATACAACTTATATCCTTTATTCTCGAAGATAGAAAAATAAAAAAAGATAAATAGAAATTACCAAGCAAATGAAATATATGATTATGTATTAACTATATAGTTAAAATATATGCGTGTATAATATATAAAAAGGAAGCTTTGGAGATTATAACGAGATTGAATAAATAGCATTAAAAATTGCTCACTCTTCTTGAAGTAATTCATTTTACCTCTATCAAACAAAGATAAATAAAACTAAAGAGATTTCTTTTAAGTATTTCATGATTAAGCTCTATAAATTCTTAAAAGTACAACAGACATTAGTACCCATATTAAATAAGGATATTTTAAGTAAGTTTGGATATTAAAAAGAAAAATGATTAAAATTTAGCTAGTAGATCCATTAAATAACTCCTTTGTCTATAATTATTACATCTTATTAAAACAAACTTGAGGTTATTTTATCTATATATTTTTATAGTTTTCGCTTATTTCTTCATATATTATTATTTTATTTGTTGCTCTTAATAAACTTATACAAACATGATCAGGAAATTTAACTAATTTTTTCAATTAAATGATTGGTTTCCTTTTTATTTCTAGCTTAGAGGAAAGGCATTAAGGTTATTAAAAAGATAAATATAAATGCGACTTATATGCTGTTTATAAATGAAAATTTAGGATTAAAAAATAAACAAATTAAATAGGATATTTTGTGATTGCAGTATAACTCTAGGAATTAGAAACTTGATCGTTATTTTTTGTATAGGGTTAAGATTTAATTATTTTAATTTAGGAGAAAAAATAATTTTGCTTGTATAGTAGTTGATTAAGAAGAGAGTTTTGCAATTTCTTAATTATCTTTTAATATCTAATTAAAATGTGATTTAAATCTCTGGCTAGGTTTGCTATTAAATAGTTATAAAATATCTTACTTATAATTATAATATAAAGTTACTTGGCTATATTTTATCAATTCTTTCTTTTAAATTTAGTTTTAGATTTCAATCATGAGAAAATAATTTAAATGGTTAGCTTTTATAATTTCTATTATAAGATGAAAATAAAGTTTCAATCGAGTTATATAAGCATAATATATTTTATAACCTACCATAATACACGAATATAAATCTAAGAAAATAAATCACTAGCATTTATTAAACTTTTAAAACAGCAATGAAGAAAATTTAGAAGCTTAACTCAAGATAACGCTAATTAATTATTATTTTACTTTTTTAGATTTTTTCTTTATTTAAAATTTATAATATTCGCATAACTTGAAATTAGAGCAAGCTAATTTAAAAGCTATGTTTGAGAATTAAAAGCATGAACATAGTATTAAAAAAGAATATTTCATCTTAAATTGCTATATGACGAATATTGGCCAAAGTAATGCGCTGTATTAATTATAATTTTCTTTTATTATGGTTCACTTCTGTTTTTATACAGTTTTATTAAGCTCCTTAAGCTTTAATCCTTTTTTTTTTTTAATTAATAAGCCTTGCATATTAGGTTAAAATTTGCTGAGTTTTTTTGCTTAGATAAAGAAATTTTTTAAAGGCAGAATTTTATATTTCGTACTAATATCCTTGCATACAAATTATTATTTGAATTTTATATTAAAACAAAATAAAAATTTAGAATTTTAAAGAAACTATTTATTCAAAAGTATCTCAATTCTTGTATTCTAGGAAATTTGCTAGACTTCATAAATACATAGAAACTCAGCAAAAAATCTGTACTAAAAATATAAAAAAAGTGATAGAGAAATAGCATATTTTATAAAATAGCTTTTTCTAAGGTAAAGTTGACTTTATTTTTTTTCAATAAGCAAGTTATTTTTAGTTAAAAATATAACTATTAATTTTAAAAATAAACATGAGGGAAAGATCAGAATAACCAAAAATAAAAATCAATAATAAATTATAATATTCATTTTTCAACCTAAATATGACTTTCATTCTCTAATTTTTGCTTTTGCTTTTACTTTTTGCTTTTTATAATTTAATTAAATTATCTTATTGAATGACTTTGATTTTAATCTGTTGAAAAGAATCTACATTATAAAGTTTTAGTCCTTGTAAATTTAACTTTTAACTCATTTCAAATTTGTTAAAATATAAATGAATGTGGTAAAGAATTTGATACTTTGCCTTTTGACTATTTCCTTTAGCAACGCTTAAACTAATTTTTTTAATATTTTAGTTCCTAATGAGTCTACAATATTATTCTGGTTCTCAAGATAATATTATAGAATCATTTCAGTACTATAATTACAATCCCCTAGACTTAATAAAAAATAAGTATATCTGCCCTGGCTAAAGTTTGATAGAAATGCTTAGTAAAATTAATGAGGAACTTATATTCTTGTTAGATAATCTCCTTCAGGATTTATATAATTATCTGTGGAACAAAGTTAAAATAACTAATAAACTATCTTTTTAGCTAAAATTTAAACCTAAGTAGCAAACTAAGACGCTACCCTGTAAGTAACTTTGATTCATGACATTTGAATTTTTGTTGGATTTTCAGGTTATAAAAAGTGGGAAACTTTTTTTGGGTATAATTAATTCTTAAGCTAATAAATTCTCCACTATAGAGCAGCAGTTAACTGTTTGGTAAAGGTTTTGATCTAAGTAGTAATTTTTACATTTCAGGTTAAGCTAATAAATATAGAGAGTATATTTACTCTCTCAAATACTATAAAAATTTTTCTTTAGCACTTGATGATTTATGAGATATTTATAATTAACCTAATCAACAATTTATTTCTTTATCCGATAATCTTTCGTGCAATTAACTTTGCAGCAAATGCTACGGATCTGCTGAGAATAACTGTTTACAATGCTATGAGTCTTTCCATTTTAGTAGTAATACTTGCATCTGTAATCAAAAACTTTCTTTGGATGGTATTTGTTAATAAAACTGTCCTTCTACACAATAAGATTCAGATTATAATAATATATGCGACTTCTGTAATGCTTCTATTCCACTTTGTGAGGAATGTAGATAATAAGGGAGATATCTGTAATAATGTTCAAGTTCATCTTATTAATTGGAAAATATATGCGTATCTTGTACAGAATACAACACTTTTTGCATTAGTTGTGACAATTAAAAATGTCTTTAATGTCAACAAGATAAAAAACTGACCAATTATACATGTGAAGATTAATGCATTGAAACTGAATAAGATTACAACTAAGATGAAATCTGCTAACCATGTGATTATTAGTTTAACTTTTGCTACACATGTAATGATATAGAATGCTTAGAGTGCAAATTAGGATATTTTCTATAGTCATAATAATGCAAATAATGTTAAGAAGCAGCTAAGAATTGTTCTAAATGCTCTTAAGATGGAAAAATATGCTATTAGTGTGAGAATGATTATTTAAAAATTAACTAATAACTCATGTGAGTTGAATTGTCTAGAAACAGAATAAGATTATGATTAAGATGGAGTATGCTAATATTGTAGTAAAGCAATATAAAATTTGCGGGAGATGCAACGTAAACAGGATTTGCATAAAATGTATATCGGATTAATATTTTATAAACTCAAATAGACTTAAAATGTAAACTTTGTAGCGAAGAAAATAAAGAATTGCGAAAGATGTGATGAGCATGGTTAATATTGCTCAAAATGTATTGAAGGATATTTTTTTATATAATCGGAAGCTGTGCAGATAAATGCCCAAATGAAACTCACTGAGTTTAAGATCAAAAATGCTATAAATGTGATAATTTAATTTAAAATTGTTATAAGTGTATCGAAAATGGTAAAATCTGCTCTTAATGTAACGAATTTTTTGTTTGATTTGAGAATTCTTGTGATTAGGAGTGTCCTAATTAATCTTATTATGTTTAAGATTAAACATGCAAAAAATGTGATTAATCAATCTAATATTGCGAAAAATGTAGTGAGAATGGAACTCTTTGTGTTAAATGCTAAAAACCTTTTTTAAATCTAGAAAGTATTTGCATATAAAATTGTCCAGATGATAGTTACTTTGCTTAGGGATAAGAATGCTATAAATGCGAAAAAATCCAATATAAAAACTGTGAAAGATGCAGTAAAAAACGGACAAATTTGTGATAAGTGTTTAGAGCCTTTTGCTTTATTCGAAAATTATTGTGTTTAAATAATGTCCAAACGAAACTCATTATAGATAAGGTTAAATATGCCTAAAGTGTGATTATTCCATTTAAAACTGTGAGAGATGCAATTATTAAGGACAAGTTTGCATTAAATGCTACGAATCACATAAACTTTCTTTAGAAAATGCCTGTATAACTTGCGAGTCACATCAGATTTTATTTAATTAATCTTGCATTCCTTGTTCAGCGATTCCTTAATGTGAATAATGCATAGTAATTTAGGAATTATACGATTGGATGTACAAAATGCAAACAAGATTTCAGCCTTGATAACTTTTTGTGTTAAGCATAAATTTCTAGCGAAGATTTAAAAAATTTCTCTGAAAGTAAAAGTGATGATGACGACGGTCAATACGAAAGCCTTAATGATTTCGAAATATCAGATTTTGAAAAATAGTTTATTTACAATACTGATATAACCAATTTAGGGCCACTACTTATGGTGCTTTGCTGGATCAGTATTAACTTCAGTTTCAGCAACTGTGACTTATACCTAATTTTCAGCAGGTTAAGTTCAATTTTTATCTATTCTTCTAATTAATCAGCTCATTTTTAATGAATGGCTTTTGTAGATGTTAAAGAACAGAAAATATAAATGCTTATTATTACATGAATTTCAGAGGCAGCCAACCTATGTCAGGAATAAACAACAATGACTTTCTAAATTTTGACTTGGATTCTAAGAAATTGATAGTAAATAAAAAGATCTACATCTTAATGAACTTCAATAGCTATACTTTTAATAGCTAATATAATAAGCGCATTATTTGTTTTAATTATCTTATATTTAATAGACTTTTTATTTATAATCATAAGTTGCTTCATTTTGGGAAAGAAAAAATAGAAAAGGTAAGAAGAAAATTAACCAATAAGAATTTTATCACAATGGCTTACAATCTAAAATCAATTCAAATCACAAATGCTGCAATGCTCTAGTTATACCATTTTAATATCAGCGATTGATATGTTGGCTTTAACTCTTTTCTAGCTATTTTTATTATAGTAAGTTTTAAATTTTGTAGATTACGCAACTCTACTTTATTTTCTATAGCTATTAAATAAATAAATAATATTTTTATTTAAAGGTCAAAAAACAAAGAAGCTATAGATGAAAAAGTTAAAAAGGAGTAAGATG
This sequence comes from Loxodes magnus, assembly GCA_946699065.1. Taxonomy (NCBI): domain Eukaryota; phylum Ciliophora; class Karyorelictea; order Loxodida; family Loxodidae; genus Loxodes; species Loxodes magnus. Next base: position 7,581 of record CAMPDV010000907.1, read on the forward strand.
AAATGTACGAAAAGAATATTATACACTTTGACCATAAAGCATAAAATACAAAGCCTCAAGTGATTGTTCTAGACATTCTTCTTATTGAGAAGGCTATTTATTTCATTTGCAGCTGTTTTACTTGTAGAAACTTAAATAGCCCAAATTATTTTGTATCTAATTCACTGTCTGATTTGGCTTACTTACTTAGTTTTTGTAGACCTATTTCAAGAACTATATTGTTTATTTAAGAATAGTAGGAGAAGGATTGTTGATAGTAATATACTTCTTTAATTTCTATTATCATGCAATAAGTAAAAAGCAGTTGACAGAAAAATAATTTAATTAAGCTGATTATTTAGGGAAGATTCTAGTACTAATTTGTTGCTTTTACACCATCTGTGGACTGGCCATTTCAACTTTCTTAGTAGCTAAAGATTTATAAGAATCTTGGAAGATTTATACGAATCTTGGAAGATTTATAAGTAGAAAAAATAAAAAATTTAATAGTCATCTTAAGAAGAAAGCAAATAAATCACATAAAGACATAATTACCTTGAAGATAGAATAAATTAGCACTACCAAGATTACTCGAAGAAAACAAAAATTATAAAATGATCTTACTAAAGACATAAATATTATAAGAGGAGATTAAAGAACCCATATTTACATCTCATTAAAAAGCACGCAAAAGGTAAAAAGAAAAATACATATGGCGATAGACATATGAAATCGATATATTTTACTTAATAATTAAATTTTAATGATTTATTTCTTAATAAAGCTTATCCTTTATAAACGTTCTTCCAACTTTACCTTTTTCATATACTTAAAAGATATATCTACTAATTATTTTCTCTTTAGTAGAGTTTAGAAATATTTCTAATTAGTGTCTCTAATCATTTTAGATAAATTCAAACCTTTTTACTAAAGGACTAATTAGATTTTTTGACAGCATAGAGTTTATAAGATATGCTAATTATAATTAAAATTATGCTTTTTTCTCCTAGCTAATTTAATTCCTCTCTTTCCCATTTAATTCTTTTTTATACCTATATGTTTTATCTATTTTTTATCTTCTTTCTAAAACATTACTCATATACAGAATAAATTAGGATTATTTCTTTTTAAAAAATTGACTTTAAGTTTTGGATTAAGAAAATTGAGCAAAGGAGAAAAGCTGAAAGTCTTCTATATTATCATAGTAAAATATTCCAAAAGATAATTTTGAAATGCTTTTTTATAAATTAGATACAAATAAAGCGAGTAATTACCTTTACGATAAACATTAAACTTTATCATACTCATTTATCGAAACCTTACTATGACCTTTAAGCTATTAAGATTTATTAATTATATATTTTACTGTTGGCTAAAGATTAAATCAGAATCAAAGTGTTCTAAGGGCTGACTACTATTAAATCTAGAATTTATTTATTTCTTAGCTTATTTTATAGCTAATTCATTCGATAATTAAGAAGAGATATTAAGTTCATTAGGGGATAAAGTTCATATTTCTAGTTAGGATAGAAAGTAAAATTCCTTTATTCAATATTTAGTCCTATTGCTTAATTGAGAAAGCTATAACTATAAAAATTGTATATGAGGGTATTGGAACTTCTTTAGTATAGTAATGGAGCTTTTAGTTAGATATAATTTAGCTTAAATAAAGATAACTTCAATCCAATAATTTACTCTTAGCTCCTTTATATATTAATTAGACTCTAAATAGTAAAAGCATTATGAAACTAGATATAATTTATTGCTATAAGGTATAAAGTCAAGAAGAACGTTTAATTAAGAAACTTAGTTATCATAAGATAAATAAATCCCCATTATATGAGATCTATGGGCTAATATTTAGTTAAGGTTAAAAAGGATAATAAAATTGCACTAAATAACTAAGACTAATTAATAGCCTGAAATCAGATTTTCAATTAAATATAATAGAACATTCTATTTATAGCTTAAAGCATCAAATCATTAATAATTACACTTCTAGTCAATATAGTGGAATTTATTATAGTTTGAAGGTTTAAGACAATCAAAATTTGAGCAGCTAAGACTTTAAAATAAAAAGGAATAAAATTGGATTAAAGTGTTTCATATTAATATGAACATTTATTAAATTTGCTAAGTTTTACCTTATTTAATGATTTATCCTTTACCTCTTTAATGAAATTCCTTTTTAAAAATTTTAAACTAAGAAATAATTTTTAACTATCCTTAACCATTTCAAAAGCTTTTTTATAGCTAAAAATATTCCTTATTGATATCTTTTAGTTATTAATTTAATACTTATATTTAAGTGTATACAACAAAATTTATCGTATATCTGAATTTAAAATTAAAATAATTTAGGAAATTTAAAAAATTTCATTTTTTTATTAGTCTACATTTTCAATCTTAATGCTTATTTAATCTATATCATAACTTATACTTGTCTTGCCTTTGTAATTTTTTTCTTTAATCCGTTTATTCAAGATTTTTAATTTTTGTCCCTCTTTCTTTATTTAATTACCTAGTAAATAACTAAATAAATGTTTCCCACCTATAAATTTTATAGAAGTAGGTAGGAATTTTAAATACATTTTTCTAATTATTTTACTTATAACCCATAAAATTTAATATAAAGAGCTAATAGTTTTCAATTGACTTTTAGTAAAGAATGTCTATTAACGAATAGACTTTAGCTATATAAATAAAATAGTAGAGTAAGAAATATGAATGAGTTATTATTTTATAAGATATGTTCCAGCTTTTAAGTTAAAAAACTAAATTTAAGATAATTTTAACCTAAAAGAAGCTTGAAATAGAAATTGTAGATTGATTTACAACTAAATAGAGTATTTTATAACTTTGCTTTAGATATTTATATTAATAAGGAGATCTAAGTAAAAATATATTCTAAACTTATAGCAGAGTTAGTTTGTTAATTTAGCTATTTAAAGATAATTAATGGTAACTTAGTAAAAATAGTTGGTAAATAATTTTATTAAATAGAACTTAATAAATATTCCTAATTTAGAAATATAAAGGTAAGGAAGTATTAAATGAGCATACCAAGATTTAAGTTAGTAACTTATAAAAAAGTAAATTACTTATTTAATTATAAGAGAATATTTAGTATATAAGCGATTTGAGTCTTGTCGTTATCTGGTGTAATAATTATTCTTATGGTATTTATAAGTTTAACTAAAACTTAGTTATGTGAGCTGAATAGCACTAATATATATTAACTTCACAGTTATAGTTAAAGTTAGATATTTTGCTAAAAATAAATTTGATATGGATTTTAATAAATTTAATAAGTAAGGCATATAGATTCTAATAATCTATTGCAGAATTCATAATTAAATTAACTATTTAAATATTATTTTAGAAGCAAAGATCTTTTAAACAATATTCTTTTCTATTCTTATGCTAAAGTGCTAGCTAAGGTAATTTCATGAAAATTATTTCAAATTAAAAAATAATTTATTTTCTTGTAATTTATTTTGCTAAATAGAAGCAAGGGAAAATCTAAAATTAATTTTATAAGTTTAATTATTAGAAAGGTTAAATTGTAAAGCCAATTATTTAGTAATAAAGAAAATAAATAGCTAAAAGGAAAAATTAAAAAAAAACTTTAAATTTATAAATTTAACTAGTCAATTTATTTCCATCCTCATAAATATAAAAATAACTGTGATAGTAAATCTTTGATGTCTATATGACATTGTTAGCTAGATAAAATATTTCATTAATATATCTTTGATTTTTTTGTGGCTTCAAAGATTTAATTAAGCTTATTTCTTTTAAATTTTATAAATAGTTATTCTTGCTTTATTAGTTAGCTAAAGAGTGCTTTTTAAATTGTTTATTTTTATTTATTTTTTAAGATAAACATTTAAAACTTTTATTTTATTTAAATTATTACACTTTTTATCTAAAAGCTCTTACTCTCGCTTAATATTTTCTTTTCAACATTATCTTTAACTTTTTTTCTTCTTAATATAAATTTATCAAAAATGAAAGAATAATTTAACAGAGAAAGAATAAAAAAATATAAAATTAATATATAAGAAGTAGTCTCCAATTAATTTCTAGTCCTTAAAGGAATTTTATGTATTCTCAGTAATAAAAGTAATAATTTAATAATTTCTTTTGATTATCTTTAAAAATAAAATCCATGTTAAATATAACTAAAACACTATTAAATAGATTTCAATGCGACGAAAGTAGAATGAGGATTGAAAAATAACTAATTTTTTTATAAATCAAATGCTTAATAAATTTCATAATGAGTAACTTATAAATCTAATTGCTAAGAAAGTATATATTTATTTAAAATATTCCACTTTCCTATCTTCCTAAATTTGGCTTAAACTTAATTCCAAATAATTCTAATATGCACTACAATTCAATCAACAATATTTATTTATAATTAAATTTTTGATGCTATAAATATATATGATTTATTTAACTTTAGTTATTCAGTTTAAAGTTTATATTATTTTATCAATATCTTAAACAAAATAAAAAATAAATTTTAAATTATACTCATTTAAGCCTTAATATCTTAATCTTATAGCTTTTAATATTTATTTAAGTAAATTATTTTTATTTTAGAGATAGCTTGCTTAAATGATTTTTAGTATTTCTATCTTTTATTTATTAGATCTATTATAATCTCTTCATAATGTATTAACAACTTTATATTTTAGGAACTATTTACAATAGTTAAGTAATTTGTATAAAGAAACATTCATATCTATCTTTATAATACCTGCTTAATGCTAATATTTGCAAAATTAGATTTAAATGTGATTTTACTCTTTTTAAAATTGGATTTTCTACCTCTCTATTAAGATAAAATTAAGAAACATCCTTTAGGTATGCTCTATACATAATGTTTATTTTTTAATTTAAAAAAGTTATTAGTTTCATTTAAAAATCCTTTTTAACTCCACATTCGAAAAACTTAATTAACAACATGAAAAGATGAAATAAAGCTATTTTTGATACCTTAAAATAATTAAATATTAGCTTCTTTTAATTTTATATTTTTCATTAATAAATTATAATAAATAGAAAACTAAATTTAGGAGCTATTAGCAAACTTAGCTTCATCATTTTTCACTATTTTAATTAAATTTAAAAATATTTAAAAAATTAATAGCTTTCTTATAGATACATTAGCATCTAAACAATCAATATTCCAATTTTAATATTTTATCATATAAAAAAGAGAAGCTTTTTATATTTAAGAAAATTAAATTGAATCAGCATAGAGATTTTAATAAACATTATTTATATTATTATTTGGTTTTTATTAGTAATAATTTAACTAGTTAAAATAGTGATGATCATATTAAAGGAAGAATCAAATTAATTTATTATTATTATTATTTTAATTTGAAAAATTGAATTTATTTATTCTTTGATTGTATTAAAATTATACTAGATAAAATAAATATCTTCATTAAATATGCAAATAAAAATATTAAGATAATTATTTAAATTAATCTTTACAAAAAATTAAAAGCCAAAAGTAATAAAAATAAAATAGATCTAATAGATATAAAAGAAAATAAAATAAACTAATTAAAATAAATAAATAATCTACTCTTTGTGAATTATATTTAAATTATAATTAACAAATATTTTTAAGCTTTTAATTAATTATCTAAACTTTTTTATTTAATTTTATATTAAAATTTAAATTTTTTACATGGATTAAAGAAATCTATGTTGCAAAGAAATTATACAAATTTTATAGAAATTTCAATAAAAATAGTAAAAGTTAAAAGTGTAGAATCATGCAAAAGAAAAAAATTTGTAATTAATTTTTATCTAAAAAGCTATGATAAAATAATTAAATATTTAAAAATTAAAAATAATTAATAGAGATTTTTTAAATTTATATATCTTTATTATTTAAAATTTTTAATAATATAATTTTTTAATTAACTTCAGCTCTAATATTAGATGTAGAGACTCAAATTTCATAAATATTTCTAAGTATTATAAAATTAATCAATAACTTTTCCTTTTTATACGTTAAATTCTTTTAGTTATCACCTTTCTCTTTCATTTTATTTTAACATATTATAATCATCAAGTTAAGTTAAATTCTAGAATCAATTAAATAAAATATTTTTTTCTTTATTGATATGCTAATAAAGTTTTCTAAATAAATATTTTTATTTAAATTAACTTAATTATTTTTAAAGTACTTATTTAATTATTATTTTTTAATTAATAAACTAATTCTTGCTTATTCATTTTGTGATTTTTATTTTTTTATAAAATACTTTATAATTTGATTTTTTATAATTTAATATTTTTTAATCTAATATAACAGATAATATCACAGAAAAATTCCTATTCAAATAAGTTAAAGATGCTGTTTTTAAGGTGATCATTAAATTATTTGATTTTGAAAAAATTAAAAAGGACAATTTACTGATTGTAATATATTCACCTAATTATTTTGCTAGAGATTTAAAAATTGTTACTCTTTTTTTACTAAATAGTAGAAATAAAAAAAAGTTGTTTTCTAAATATGATAAATAATGTTAAATTTTAATTTTAATTTTATTTAAATTTAACCAAATTTGAATAAATTAAAAAGATATTTGATTTTTAAATTAAAATTATTATGATTTAACTATTTCCTTTATTAATAAAACATTTTTTAAATAATTTTATTTAAAATTAAATTTAATATTTAAGTTTTTTATTGAGTTTCCAGCTCTTAGATTTTAAATTTTATCATGAAAATTTGAAATTAAAGGAATTTTTTTAAATTAAATCCTTTTTTAGTTAATTACAAAAAATGTTCTCCTTTAATAATTATTTGAGTGAAATAAATATAGATACAATCAAATAAGTTATTAAAATTAGTTTCTCAAATAAATATTTTTCTATATATATTTTAATATACCTTTAAATTAGTATTAAGCCTTATCTTTATTTATTTTAAGAATTTAACTAAACACAAAGTAGATATTTTTAATAATAATTTTATTTTATGTATATTTAAGTTTTAATTAATTATTTAACTAGTTTCTTTTAGTTTCATATAGAACCACTATTTTTATAAAATAAAATGGAAATTATTCTGATTCTAGACTTTTTAGCCTTTTCTATTTCTTAAGCATATCCTGATTTTTTTTCCTATTTAAGATACAGATGCTGTGAGATATTACTAAGGTACAGAATCTATAATATAAAAATAATTTAAGGATTATGGATATGATCCTATTAATCAAACTAAAATTAGCATTACAGCTTGAATTAAATTCGATAAAGAAGACTAACCTTAAAATTCGGGGGTATTTTTGCAAAAAATTTTTAAAAAATCCGCAAAACTGCATTAATTTAATAATTAATCAAAATTTTACAATGCAATCAACTGAATTCTACATTTAAACTAATTTAAATAATGATAAAAAATAAAATAACTTGAAAGTCAGCTTTGTAAGTGATATTTGAGTATTTGTAGGATTTTCTTTAACCTAAAGCGGATAGCTTTTTCTAGCTTTAACTCACTCCTAACTTAATAATATATTTTAAACAAATACAATTCAAAATGCTTATTGAATATAATTTAATTAAAGTGACTTTATTTGATAAGTTGTTTAAGCTGCTAAATATAGAGGATTTGTTTATTCTCCTAAATATTATAAGAATTATGCTTTAAATTTAGACGATATTACAACTATTTTTAATCAACCAAATCAAGGATTTACCTCTCTTGGTAATAATCTTCCATGTTATTCTAACTGCTTAAAATGTTATGGATAAAATAGCAATAATTGCTTATAATGTATAGAAAGTTTAACTTATTAGAACGATACTTGTATTTGTCTTCAGAAACTTTCTCTTGATATTGTTTGTGCTTAATTTTGCCCTTCTACCTAATAAGACTCGGACTTAGATAATCAATGCGATTTTTGTAATGTGACTATTCCCTTTTGTGAAGAATGTTCTTAAGCTGGAGATATCTGCTATAAATGCTCTATTTTTTCGTACTGAGATGGAAAATCTTGTGTTTAATGTACTTCATACAATCCATTTTGTGCTACTTGTAACAATTAACTTGCCTTACATGCTAATAAGGTAAAAAGCTTATCAACTAAACGTGCTAAGATTAATGTATAGACTAAGAATAAGATTATAACTAAGATGGTATTTGTTTACCTTGTGATTAGTAATTTAGTTTTTGTGATAGATGTAATGATACATAATGCTTATAATGCAAAGCAGGTTATTTCCTTTATTAGTAATAATGCAAATAATGCTAAGAAGCTATTTATAATTGTTCTGAATGCTCTTAAGATGGAAAAGAGTGTCGTAAATGTGAAGAAAGGGAATTTGAATTTAACGGGACTTGCTAACCTTGCTCAATAATTTCTAACTGCGAGTATTTTTGAGCAAATAACAACTAAAGTGTTGAATGCATAAGCTGCTAGTAGAATTATACTCTTACTAATAATAATAGTTGCATATAAGAAATTTCTAATTAAAGCTTGCTAAACTAAACTGAGAATTAAAGTGATAATGAACTTGTTTATTATAACAGCCTAGATGACTTTAATATTTCAACTTTTGAAAAATAGTTTATTTATAGCACAAATATAGTAACTTAAATTGAAATTTACATAAATACTGCTGGGTCTGTAATTATGACAGTTTCTTCCACTATTGCTTTATCTAGATTTTCATCAGGTTAAGCTTAATTTTTTTCAGCAGTTCTTATTACTCAACTTATATTAATGAACGCTTTTGTAGATGTTGAAAGAACTGACAATATAAACGCATACTATTTCATGAATTTCAGAGGTAACGAGCCTATGTCAGGAATAAATAACAACGATTTTCTAAGCTTCGATTTAGATTCTAAGAATTTAGAAGTAGATAAAGAAATTTACATTTTAATGAACTATGAGAGTTATACCTTAATAGCTAATTTAATAAGTGCTTTCTTTATTTTAGCTATATTATACCTAATAGATTTCATTCTTATTGTAATAGGAAGATTAAAATGGAAAGATAAAATAGAAAAATTGAGAAGCAAACTAACAAACAAGAAATATATTTCTTTGGTCTATAACTTAAAATATATTCAAATAACAAATGCAGTTATGTTATAGTTATATCACTTTAGTTTAAGTGATTGGTATACTGGCTTAAATTCTTTCCTTGCTGTAGTTATTTTAGTAAGTTTTTAATTTAGAACATTCAACTATACTTTATTTTCTAAAACTATCAAATATGTATCAAATATTTTAAACTTAAGGTATAGTTTAATTAGACAAATGATGAGCAAGTGAAAAAGGAGTTAGAAGAGATGAAAGAAAAGTATGTGATTTACTTTGAGTAAATAAAGTAAAATACTAAGCTACAAGTAATTTTCTAAATCTTCTTCTTGATTAGAAGATTTCTTCTCTCTTTTGCAGCTGTTATACTTGTAGAGTTCTAAATAATCTAAGTAATAATGTATCTATTAACTTGTTTGCTTCAGCTTGCTTACCTAGTTCTTTGCAGACCTTTTATAAGTACTTTATTACTGTTTTAGGAGATAGTAGGTGAAGTAGTGCTTATAATAGTTTATTTATTCAGCTTTTATTATAGAGCAAATGGTGCCAAAACATTAGCAAATGAAAAAATTTAAGAAGCTGAAAATTTAGGTAAGTTTCAAGTGTTTACTTGCTGCCTTTATACAATAATTGCATTAACAATTTCGATAGTATTATTAATAAGGGATTTGCATGCTTAATGAAAATAAAGCAAATAAAAGAAAAAGAAAGTTTAATAAGAAATTATCGCATAAAGATTAATGAACATAGATATAAGGAACGAAAGCGTCATATAATTAGAGCTAAGTTCTACAAATAAATTAACTTCAAGAGAGGAAAAAAGTTCTTAAGATCTCACTAAAGATAAAGTTTAACAAAACGATTCAAAAATAAAATTTTTAAATCAAGGTGTTAAAAGCAGGAAAAGGAAGTAGAAAATCAAAGAATAGAAAAGGAGAATTATGATTTTAGAAAATTGAGATTTAACTTTTAACTTTTTTACTAGAATTTAGTTAATTAAATTTATACAATTATAAACAATTTGCTGGCTTATCATTATAAAGCTTAACTAGCTATTTTATTTTCTATTAGTTAGTTAATTGAAATTCTCTTTAAATATTATCTTCCATTATTTATTTTATTCTCTAAGAACCTTATTCTTATTAAATTTTTATTTTATATTCATTTATTATTTTTAATTATATTATCAAAGTTATTAGATTTTAATATTCGTGGCTTGTATAAAATTCTTTGGAAATATAGCTATCATAGATTCATAGCATTATATCAATTTTCATCATAATATTCACTTTTTATTTATTTTTTTTGAATTAACTTTCTAAATTCTCTTAAATAGTTTTAAAACATGAATTTAGCTAGTTTAGTTATCTAAAAATAAATATGATTTTTTGATGTAATAGGGTATTGTACTATTATCCCTAATTCATAAATGTATTACATTATGTAGTTAGATTAAGCAACTTAAAATTATTTATTTAATTGATAATTATTAAAATAAACTTTATGCTTAGCTTACATTAATGTAAACCAATTGCATTATATTAAGCTTTTAAGGATATAACTAAAGTTATTAGTAATATCATTTTAGCTTGCTTTTTTATTTATTGTTTACTAAAATTTTAGATACTCTAAACTTTTATTTCCCCTCTTTATTATAAATTTTTAAAATTAGCAATATTTAGGGAAAAGAAAGGATAAATAGGATTTAAAAGAAGTAAATATATAATCTAAAGCTAGCAATAGAATAAAAATATATCTAGCATTCATCTCATTTTAATTAATTTTTCTTTTCGCGAAACATTAATTATTTACTTTGATATCCTACAGCTTAGAGATTCTAATTTACTTTATATAATAATAATCAAAAACATATAGAAGAAAGATAGTCATTTTTAGTAAATATTCAGCTAATTGAATGCAAAAAGAGAATAAACTTAACAGGTATAAAGCATAGTTGATAAGCTTATTACATAAATTAGCTTTAGAATTAAAAGATAGAAGTTAAATTTTATTTCTATATCAGCAACAAAAAAATTCACTATATTTTTATCCTTGAATCTCCTTCTAAAAGAAAGAAGCGAAGAGTTACTTTCTGTATAAATTAAGAGATAAAGGAAAATGTAATAAGCTAATATAATAAAAGTTAGAAATTAAAAATGAATATTAATAACTTTAAACATATGATATGATGAAAAAGGATAATTATATAATAGAGTTATTAAATCACTTAAGAGAAAGAGCAATCATTTCTTTATATCTCAAATAGTGAGAGACAAATTACCTATACTTTGTAAAAATTAAGATATTAATAAAGCATTTTATTTATTTGAATCAACTTTATTAAGATTAATTGTATATTTATTTAATTTTATAAAAAATAGGTAAAGCAGCTGGTCGTTAAATACAAGCTTTTCTTAATATGATATCTTTTTTAGACTTAGACTACCTAATTTAAAGAAAAGTGTAAAGAGCTAGAATCAAGACAGCAGATGAAATATAAATAATTTTTTAAAGACAATAAAATTTCTTTAGAATATATCCAGTTTCTTTTAATTTATTTAGAGGAATTAGACTAAATTTATATTCAATTATTTAGCTTATTTGATTTTTTAATTTATCGAAGGCTATTTGAAGAACTTTGGTGAAAAATCCTTGCAACACAAAATGTGTCAAGATAAATCTGCAATGTATAAATAAAATTAGCTATAAATTATAAATCTCATTCTTGAAGATACCTTACATCTAAATAGGAACACAAAGCAAATATTTTCTTTATCAGAGCCCTAATAATTAAGCTTGAAAAATAGGTATTTTATAATACTTTTATCTATCTTGCTAATGAATTTTAAAAATTAGATGATTGAATCTAGCACTCATACTACATGAATATTAGACTGATAATTATTTAGCTAAAAATTTTTATTAAATAAACCAACAAGACTGATTATCTACAAACATGAATCTGATATTTTTATTAAGATAGTTGTTTATAAGTAAAATTCCTAAAATGGAAAGTTAGAAAGAAGTAAAAGGAATGATTTATTAAAGAAATAACTTCTTAAATATAATACTTATCTTAATTAATAATAAATATAATAGTCATCGTGCTCAATTAAACTATTTCCTTACTTACTCTCTTAAATTTAAAATAGAGTTTACTTTATAAATAATTCAAAATTAGTGAAGCAAGGAAATAGTTAATAAAGCTAAATTTAAATGTCTAATGAGGAGAATTAAATATATTTCTAGCTGCTTATTAACATTTAAGAGTATTTATTTTTTATTTTGGAAAGATAAAGCTAGATATATCAATTGTTACTTGGAAATCAATCAATTAAAAACCTTTTTAAACAAATTATTAAATTAATATGAACAAATTATTAGAAAATTAATTGTTAGAAACCAAATATATATCTCATTTCTTTGATTTTCTTTGATATAAAGATAGTATCATCATTCTAACAAAGGAACGACAACCACTAAGATTACTATAATATTTTCATTAAGATAAGAAAAAATATTTTAATAATTTAAACTAAATTTACTATAAAAGTTACTTGAGAATTGTATGAAAAAATCACACTCGAAAATAGAATTTTATAGTTATTATTTATAATTTTCTAAATAATGAAAAATAAAATGAAATTGGTGTCTTATAAATAATAAACTGATTATAAATTAACTATTAATATGAGGTATATTTAGTCTATTATAAATAAAAAGTCTTAGAAAATATTTTTATCTCTTATTTATTAATAAAAGGTAGCTAAATCAGAAAATATAAATCATATTGCTAGTTTATCAGATGAAAAATTATTATTTTACTAGATATTAAAATTTTTCTTTCGTTATTTATTTAAATAAAGGCTTTGCTTCTTAGTTTATTTTTAATTAATCCTCTATCAAATTAATAAAATCTCTAATTTTTAATTTCATAAAAAATTAAATTAAGTTTTTCATTTAAAATACCTTTTATAAATTTATTACTGTTTTAAGATTAAAGTACAAGAGCTAAAAACATTTAATATAAAGATTAGAAAGAAATTAAGAAATATTTACTATCCAATTATTTAGATTGCTTGTAGACAAATTTAAAGCTAAAAATTAAAAAGTGAATAAACTAATTAAAAGTTTAAAACCCATTTATCTTATTTTTTATTTTATCAAGTATTTATTATAATTTTATTTTTGGAAAACTAAGAAAAATATTTAAACTAAGATGAAAAATCTTAAAATAGAATGAAATTAAATAAAGTTTTTAAGGATTTATTATATTTATTCCAAATAAATGTTTAATATATTTATCTACTAGTTATTTATAAATTCTTTTTAATATTTACTCAAAAATAATCAAAATGTGTAAGATAGAGCTAATTAACTTTTATTTATAAGAGAAATAAATTTTATCTTTTAGATTAAAATTAAATATGTTTTATTTAAGTTTATAATTGCTCAATATATCATTGTCTCATCCCTATTTTTTTCTTTGATAAATAGATTTTCGAAATAATTCCGTAGATAATTAATTTTATTTTTATTTCTTTCTCCTTTGCTCATTTTTTCTAACCATTCCTCTACATATTCCATAAATTTCTAATCACTAGGCATTTCTATTCCTTTTTTATAGATTTTTAGTTCTTTATTTTTTATAGAATTTTTTAAGTTCTCTACATTAATGTTTTGCTTTACAGCTTCATCAATAAAACTTTTCATTATTTTTTCTTTTACTATGAAGTAAATTAAGCTTTTCGTTCATTTTTATCTTTTTTTTCTTCTTCAGAATAATTATTTGATTGATTATTTTATTTCCCAGTAAAAATAAAATTTGATTAGTCTTAATTAAAATTTGTCTAGTTTATATTAAAAGAATCTAATTCTAATTGTATTTATTATCTTTTACTTGCTAGGGTAGAATTATTATTATCTGAGCTTATTTAACTTCTTTTACTTCTGAAACTTTTATATTTATCAAGCATAAGTTTAAAGAAAATTATTAATCCTACTATAAAGTTGCAAAGTGTGAGCATACTTATTAACACTATACCACATTTACCTGCATTATCATACATCTTTTCAGTTATTAGCTCTCTGTGTTAATTATCAAAAGCAACGAAGCAATAGTCTAAAAGGTAAATTATTATAATAACTAATTCGTTGAACAGACTCAAAAACTTATCTACCTTAGATTTATAAGGATTTAGATTAAGCAAATACATACTATTTGCTACACATAAAACTATCATAGTGGTTATTTATAGCTCAGGTATATTTTAAGCGAGCACTATAACTAGACTTATTATAAATCTCCTTAGAATGAAAAAAACATAGAAATAGGATGATCATAAGTTATCTTTATAGTTGAACTCTTCAAATAAACTTCCATATTGCATCATCTTTTTTCTTCTTCTTATTAACTATTTTATTTATTAAGTTTTTTCATTTCGAAGGCTTTGAAATTAATAAAGGCTATAAATAAAATCTAAATAATCTTTAATATAAAATAAACTTACCAAAAATAGGAAAGCTAAAATAGAATTTAAGCAAGCATATCAATCATACCACTAAAGATTTTAAAGCTGTAACCAAACTGCATTTCATATTTAAAAGTTGTTTATAATGCCAAATCTAATAAACGAACAGAACTTAAAGTGGGATATAACTTTCTTAAAGTATTGATTTCTTTTCCAAAACCGGGAAATAATCGAACAGTTAAGAAAAATTAAAAGTTAAAGAATTATTTCAATAATAACTTTATAAGCATTAGATAAGAAAGTATGCTCACTATAATTATATAGATTAAGATTTTCATTTTATATCTAATCATTTTCATTTTTTGTTAATAAAAGATCTTAAACACCAAAATCGAAGTATAAAACTCCTACTTATATGAGACTATATAAATATTTTAGCTTAGAAGGAAATTTAGATTCAGCATTCCATTTATGCTTATTAGTTCATTTAATAAAATTATTATTCAAAATAAAGTAAATCCTGTTGTGCTTCCCTACTAAATGAAGACATATAGTACGGCTGAAGATATAATTGAGTTTGCTAGTATTTAATTAATATCACTTTGTATCTTTAAATAACTTTTGAATTTTTCTGAAAGATCTTTAAACTCTTCACTGTTTTAATCCGTTTTATTTTACTAAGACGGCATACATTTTCCATCTTATCAATCACAAATCTCCTCCTATTCAATGCAATTTTATTCATCAAATAATTGAGAACATTTTGAAGCATCATTTTAGCATTCTTAACACATTTCAATACAAACATCATTATATTTCGTATAATTTTCTTTACATTTGATGCAATAAACTTATCTATTTAAATTTACTAAGCATATTTAGCAGTTGAAAATTAAAGAAAAAGATTGGCAAATTCCAATTAATTCAAATTCATTTTCATCACATTTATCAACGCAAGTCTTATTTTAAGACACGAGATATGGTTCAGAACATTCACTGCAAGCTTATCCATTGTTATTACACTTCTCACAATTTTTTATTGAATTTTCACATTTATAGCATATTTAATCCTATAAATAATAACTTTCATTCGGACATTTTTCTACGCAACTTCCGTAAAATAAAACAAAACCTTCAGAACATTATGTACAATATTAAGCATGATCTTCACATAATTCACACTTTTCTATTTCTTCACTGCAAAGCCTACATTATTAATCATTTTAAGTTAAAAAATATTAATTTGAAATACATTTTTTACAAGTCATGTTTATATCACATCTCTCACAATCTTTTAACTCTTCTTTACAAGGTTCGCATATTCCATCTTAATCGTAATCTTATTCTGTTTCTACACAACTATACTAGCAAGATTTATTTGTTAACTTCAATTAAGTATTTTCACACTTATAACATTCTTTTCCATCCTAAGAACATTCTGAACAATTTTAAATAGCTCCTTAGCATTTTATGCATTATTACTGATAAAGGAAATAACCTACTTTGCATTATAAACATTCTTTATCATTGCATCTTTCACAAAAACAAAATTATTAATCACAAGATAGACAAATTCCATCTTAGTTATAATCTTATTCTTGTTCTATACATTAATCTTAGCACGTTTAGTTGGCAAATTTTTTACCTTATTAGCATGTAAGGCAAGTTTAATTGTTACAAGTAGAACAAAAGGAGTTGTATGAAATACATTAAACACAAGATTTTCCATCTCAGTATGAAAAAATAGAGCATTTGTAGCAGATATCTCCAGATTAAGAACATTCTTCACAAAAGGGAATAGTCACATTACAAAAATCACAATAATTATCCAAGTCTTCATCTTATTGTATGGAAGGACAACTTTGAGAGCAAATTTGTTTCAAAGAAAGTTTATTGTAACAAGTACAAGAATCGTTTAAGTAACTTCAACTATCTAAGCACTACAAACAGTTATTAGAACTATTTCCATAACATTTTGTACAGTTTTAGTAGCATGGTATCTGTATAGAAAGTGAAATGAAACCTTGATTTGGTTAATTGAAAATTGCTTAAAGTTCAACTAAATTTAAAGCATAATTTTTATAATATTTATGGGAGTAAATAAGTCCTCTAAATTTTCAAGTGCCAGCAATAATATAAATTTTGGTATTATTATCAAAATTTAATCATTTTGTATCTTAACTTACATTATTTACGAAAACATTATTGAGTTGAGAGTGAGTTAAAGCAAATAAAAATTATCCACTTTAAGTTAGAGAAAATCCTACGAATACTCAAATATCACTTATAAAACTGACTTGCATATCATATCGTTAGGGAGTATTATTATAAGTTATTATAGCACTAAAAATAGATTTTTAGTTTTTAAAATCTTAAGTTAAAGTTAACCTTAAATAATTTTAAACATCAACTCAAATTTAACTATAAGCTCCAAAATTGCTCGCTGGTTGTTTGTTTTTATCAAACTTTATTCAAGTTGTAATACTAAATTAAGTTTGATTTGAAGGATCATAACCATAATCTTTAAATTATTTTCAAATTTAACTCTAGTTTCCTGTGTAATATGTAGGTGATCAGCAACTTAAATATAGAAAAAGTCAGGATCGGCCTAAGAAATTGAAAGCATCAAAATGCTGAGCATGAAGTACTTTACCATTTCTTTAATCTTAAATTATATTAAATGTATAAAGAGATAATAAAAATAATTAAGCATTAAAACAATTGAATGGTAATTTTATAATTATCTAAAACTTCAGCCTATTAAACTATTAATTTTATCCTAATAAACAAACTCAATTATCCTAATTTGTTGATTAGGGTATTTATAAATTTTTTCTGCTTCTCAAGTTCTCACGTTATATCTTAAAAAATTTGAATCTTTTTTATTATTTTTTTCTCTTAAGGTTATATTTATAAATAATTAATAATCTAGAATCACTTTGAAGGAAAATTAATTTTCTGGTTTTATAAAATATAAAATGAAAATAGTGTTTCCAATTGTATCTCAAGACTCTTGATTTTCTTTTTAAGTTGAATAAGATAATTTGCTTATAGATTAAATTTAAAAAGCTAATATCTTCTTTTGTTCAATTTATCTTATTGCTTTTTTCTTAAGTAATTGATTTTAAGTTTGATAAAGCTTCTATTTTAAGACTTAAGAAAGAGGAGTTCAAAACCTATTTGAATTTTTATTTTTATTAAATGTTTCAAAATCCATATAAATTGAATATGTTTATTAATTAAAGCTTATAATTTTTATTAATTTAATAAGCTTCTAATTTAAATAATTAGTAAATAAGTATTAATGCTTATCTAAATCTCTTTCCTTTGCCTCTTTATAGCAGTTTATTATATTTATTAAAAGTTTTAAGTTTTTTAGATTATAATTATTTTCTACTTTTCTTTGGTCTGATGATAGCCTAATTTAATTTTCGTATTTTGTGTCTTAATTATTTAATAAATACTAACTACTTTTAAACTAAATTAGCAACTCTTATTATTTTTAAAAATATTCCTAGTTTTTCTTATTATGCAGGAATAAAACTAAAGAATTATCTAAAATTGAGAGATACCTTAATAAAAGGTAAATTTTGGATTTGCTAGTTCTACTACAAGATTATAATTTAGTGAACTTATTTAAAATTACTAAGATAATAAAGAATAATAAGTTAATAAGGTATTTTTAAGTATTTCTATGAAATTCTTTAGAATCATTTACTATAAACTAAGCTACTTATTTTAAATGTTAAATTTATTTTATATTTTAATTATTAAATTAAATCTAATATCCATACACTCTTACCATTTATATTGCTTTTAGCAAGAATTTCTTTGTATTTTCTTAAATTATTAATTATATACTAAAGGGCTAATTCAAAGACCTATTATTTATATAGATTTTAATCTAAGAATATGTTTCTTTTATTTAGTTAAAATAATAAAATTAAAGCATATGCTTTTATTATCTTCCTTGTTACTCTTTATAATTTTAAGACTCAAATTAATTTTATACATTCTACTTTGAAAATTCAGATTCTTAAAAGCTATTTAAATTGACATAAGATTTAAATATTTTTATCATATTTTGGTGAAGAATATGTTGAGATTGGATACAAATGGAATATTATTTAGCATATGAGGAATAATACTCTTAGTTATAGAACTTTAATAACATTTTAGAAAAAATTAATAAAATCCATTTATAAACTAAAACTCCAAGCAATTAAATTTTAAAAATTTAATTAAGTTTTTATATTAGTTCAATTTTCAAGGAGACTATACACAAATAAAAATTAAATAATGCTAGCATACACAAAATCTCAACAAAAAGCAAAGATAAAAAAGGTTTTATCACATAACAGTAATTTCTTGCTAAATTTATTATTAAATTACCTTATTGAAATACTAAAGAAATGATTACTTATATAAATATCTTATTTTAAGATTAAAATATAAAGTTGATTCTATTTTATTAGTAGCCAGTTAGTTTGAAATAATTAATAACTTTAAAGATTTTTTAAGTAATTAATAATAAAAGCATTCTCATTTGTTTGCTTATTTTTATATTTTTAAAGTAAATAAAATAAATCTAAAATATAATGATGTATTTTAAGATTCTCCTATTAATGATTATCCAATATTGTTATTGTATAATTACTAAAGCTTATTAATATATTTAATAAGTTTTTACCATTATATCCTTAAGGACTTGGAGTACAAATTGTAATTGTTCACAAGCGGGGAATTGAACTCAGTCTAAAATAAAATAAATAGTTAATATCCTGTAATTAAACCACCCAAGTAATTGAGCAATAAGTAATTATAAATTTTAAAGGATATACATATTCATATATTAATTATTTTGCTATATAAGCTATTTAAAAATAATCAAAAATACTAAATTTATTTATTATTCTTTTTATTTAGTTTATCATTATTTGAGAACCTAAAAATGCTAAATTTGTATATATCTAATTTCAATTATTGCAATCATAGAAATGTATATAAAAAATAAACCTAAAGATAAAATTAAATAGAAAGGCTACCTTATTTATGAGGATTGTATACTGATTATAGAAAAGTTAAAATTAAAGGAATCTTTATTATTGTAAATAATCCTTCTTCCCTTAATGTAACCATCTTTAAAGTTATTAGTCAAATAAAGCAATTTATATGATAATATCGTTATTTAATGAGAATATATTCAGTTTCTTTCAATTTCGTTTAGTGGAATTAGTCTAAATTTATCTCCAATTATTTAGCTTATTTGATATTTTATTTTATCGAATGCTATTTGACGAACTTTTGCGAAAAACCCTTGTAACACAAAATGTGCCAAGATAAATCTACAATATAAAATAAAATTAGCTATAAATTATAAATCTCATTCTTGAAGATACCTTACATCTAAATAGGAACACAAAGCAAATTATTTCTTTATCAGAGACCTAATAATTAAGCTTGAAAAATAGGCATTTTATAATGCTTTTATCTATCTTGCTAATGAATTTTAAAACTTAGATGATTGAATCTAGCACTCATACTACATGAATATTAGAATGATAATTATTTAGATAAAAACTTTTATTAAATAAAGCAACTAGAATTATTATTCTATAAACATGAATCTGATGTTTTTATTAAGATACTTAGTTTAGAAGTAAAATTACCTAAAATGGAAAGTTAGAAAGAAGAAAAAGGAATGATTTAATTCCTGATATATTAGATAATAAACAGTTTTAATTAATTTAAAAGTGTCTTCGACTAACTATGATAAATGGATTACGATTTTTATTAATTTAGATAATTTTTCAAGGATCTTAATACTCAAAACAGAAAATCTAAAATTAATGTGGATCATAAAAATAAAAAAAATAAAGAAGTATAAAGGTAATTAAAGTATATAGTAATAAATTTATTATTTTATTATATAAAGAAGCATCTTCTTTATATAAGTCTAAAAGAAATAAAGGATTTTTAATTAGTCCTCATTTAGTATAAATTAATAATTTTAGAAAATTCAAAGATACTTTTCCTAAAAATAATATAAATAATAAGAGCATGCTGAAGTTAATTTAATTTCGTAATGAAGTTTGTTAATTAAATAATAAGGCTTAATCTTAAAATTTAAGTAGCTTGGTTTATAATAAATGTATAGAAATAGATAAAAGACACTTAATAATTTTAATTATTCTTTATAATTTATCTTAATAATTTTGCATGTTCTACTAAATAATAATAAAGTAACTATTATAAATATACTTCTGAAATATTATATTCCTTTATTTTTATTAATTATCTAGTGCGTTCTTTTGTATTAAGAAAACTTAATAAGTTCATTTAGAATCTATAACAATTATTAGCTTGTAAAAAATGTAGAGCAAAAAGGAAAAAGAATGATTAATAAGAAAATTAAATCAAAGAAAGGTAGAAACCATAAAATTTCTATGTTTGCAAGGCTTTAAAAAGTTTAAAAAGATAAATGTTTGAAACAAAAGAAGGAAAGAGAGAACTTTTACAAACAATTATACTTTAATTTTAAGATTTGATATATAAATTTATTAATTTAATTAAAATTATAAAGTTATGAAAGCATCGTAGATAAGTTTAATATAGATTTTTAAATCTTAAAACAAATAAAGATAGTGAGGTTTTGAACTCCTCATTATTAATTACATTAAAATAAGAAATAAACATTTTAAAGAAAAAAATCTATTTAAAACCGAGGAACATTTGCATTTTTTCTAAAACATACCATCACTAAACAATTAGATATTAACGTAAACCACTATTTGAATATGTAAATTAGAGCTGTAAATTTTGAGAAAAATAAGGAGTTCAATATACTCTAAAAATAAGAGTGAATATAATTAAAAAAAAAATTTAGAATGAAGAAACAAGAAAAATTTAGTAAAAAGACCTTCAATAGCTTTCAACTTAATTATACAAAATCAAATAGAAAAAATATTAAAAGAAATAAAATACATAAAATTAACTATATAATTAATATCTTTAACTAAAAAGCGGAATAAAGCTATTGACAATGTGAATAAAGGCTTAAAAATGTTTTTAAATATAACCAACATTAAAAGAATGGTAAGCAAATATTTTTGAAGTACTCAGGCTAATTTGAGTATTTGTGAAGTAGACTAAATTAAATAATCTTTATCATAAAAATTAAGGAGAGTTATGTGAGTAAATTAGAATAATCTTAAAAATTAATAGGTTGAACTTAAGAATTATAAAAGATGCAATAAAATGATTTTATTTTAAGTGATTTTTAATTTTATCTTTTGTATTTTTAATAAAATTTAAGATTTATGAAAATGGAAAAGCACCTTATGCTCAGCATTTTGATATTTTCTATTTCTTTGGCTAATCAGGATTTTTTCTACATTCAAGTTCCAAATTAACCTACATTTTATACAGGAAACTAGAGCAGTTAATCCAAAAAATTTAAAGATTATGGATATGATCCTTCAAATCAAACTTAAATGAGTATTACAGCTTGAATTAAATTTGATTAAAACTAACAACCAAAAAATAATTTAGGAGTTTATAGTCAAATTTGAATGAATTAAAGTCATTTTTTTAGGTTAGCTTTATCTTAAGATTCTTTTAACTAAAAAACTAGCTTCACTGCTATAATAAATTTAAGCATTACTGCATAATCCTATGATATAAAAGTCAGTTTAATAAATGATATTTGAGTTTTCGTTGGATTTTCTCTAACTTAAGATGGATAACTTTTGTTTGCTATAACTCACTCTTAACTCAATAATGTACTCGTAGCAAATTCAAGTCAAAATGCAACCTGAATAGATTTTGATTAGAGAATAAATATTTTTTAAATTATGCCAAATTTAAAATATAGAGGGTATATATACTCTCATAAATATTATAAAAATTATGCTTTAAAATTAATTGAGCTTTAAACTATTTTCAATTAGCCCAATTAAGGTTTTATCTCTCTTTCTATTCCCCTTTCATGTGAATCAAACTGTACAAAATGTTATGGAAATAGGGCTAATAACTGTTTGTAGTGCTTAGATAGTTGAAGCTACTTAAACGATTCTTGTACTTGTTACTATAAACTTTCTTTGGATTTAGTTTGTTCTTAAACTTGTCCTTCTACCCAACAAGATGAAGATTTGGATAATTATTGTGAATCTTGCAATGTGACTATTCCCTTTTGTGAAGAATGCTCCTAATCTGGAGATATCTGTTACAAATGCTTTAATTCCTCATACAAATATGGAAATTCTTGTATTTCATGTACTTCCTATAACTAATTTTGCGCTACTTGTAACAATCAAACATGTCTTTCATGTTTTTAAGATAAAAAACTTACCAACTAGACATGCTAAGGTCATTGTATAGCTTCGGAGTAAGATTCTGATTAAGATGATATTTTTTTACCTTGTGATAAGTAATTTAGCTTTTGTTTAAAATGTAATGATACAGAATACTTGCAATGTAAAGTTAGGTATTTTCTTTAATCATCATAATGCATATAATGTTAAGAAACTCTTTATAATTGTTCAGAGTGTTCTTAAGATGGAAAATAATGTTACAAGTGCGAAAGTATTTTATTGAAGTTAACAAATAATTATTGTGAATAGAGCTGTATAGAGACAGAATAAGATTACGATTAAGATAGAGTATGCAAACTTTGTAGTGAAGTGATATAAAATTGCGAGAGATGTGATATAAATAAGAGTTGTAAAAAATGTATTTCAGATGAGTATTTTTTAACTTAAAATGATTTATAATGTAAGCAGTGTAGTGAATAAATTAATAAGTGTGAAAGATGTGAAGAGCATGGATAATATTGCACATAATGTGTTGAAGGATATGTTTTGTATGACGGAAGTTGTGTAGAAGTATTCCCTAATGAAAATTAAAATGATGATAACTTAAATCCTTACAACAGCCTAGACGACTTTAATATATCTACTTAAGAAGAATAGTTTATTTAAAATACAAATCTAATAACTTAAATACAAGTTTATACAAATTTTGCTGGATCAGCTATAGTCACTGTTTCTTCTACTATTAGTATATCTTAATTTTCATCAAGCTAAGCTTAATTTTTATCAGCAGTTCTTATTACTTAGCTTATTTTAATGAATGCTTTTGTAGATGTTAAAAGAGCAGACAATATAAACGCATATTATTACATTAACTTTAGAAATAACGAACCTATGTCAGGAATAAATAACAATGACTTTCTAAATTTTGGTTTAGATTCTAAGAAACTAGAAGCTGATAAAGAAATTTACATTTTAATGAATTTTTAGAGTTATACCTTAATAGCTAATCTAATAAGTAGTTTGTTCATTTTAGTTATGCTTTATTTAATAGATTTCATACTTATTGTAATAGGAAAATTGAAATGGAAAGATAAAATAGAATAATTGAGAACATAATTTACAAACAAGAAATATATTTCTATGGTCTATAACTTAAAATCTATTCAAATAACAAATACAGTTATGCTATAGTTATATCATTTTAGTATAAGTGATTGGTATACTGGCTTTAATTCTTTCCTTGCTGTAGCTATTTTAGTAAGTTTTTAATTTAGAATATTCAAATATACTTTATTTTCTAAAGCTATCAAATATGCATAAAATATTTTAACCTAAAAGTAGAATATGACTAAACTAACGAAGAGAAAACAAAGTAGAAGTTAGAAGAAATGAAAGAAAAATATGTGATATACTTTGAGTAAATAAAGTAAAATACTAAGTTACAAATAGTTTTTTAAGCTTTGTTCTTGACTAGAAGACTTCTTCTCTCTTTAGCAGCTATCATATTAGTAGAATTTTAAGCCCTCTAAATTATAATATATCTGATAACTTGTCTGTTTTAGCTTCTTTACTTGATTATTTGTAGGCCTTATAAAAGAGTTTTGCTATTTGTTTAAGAGATAGTAGGAGAAGTAGTGCTAATAATATCTTATTCTCTAAATTTTTATTATAAAGCAAATAATGATAAAATACTAGCAGGAGATAAACTAAAAGAAGCTGAAAATATAGGTAAATTAATAGTTTTTATTTGCTGTCTTTACACAATATTAACTTTAGCAATTTCGATAATTTTACTAATAAGAGATTTTTACATTTAATGGAAGTAAAAGAAATAGCAGAAAACTAAAGTTTAGTAAGAAGTTTTAGAGTAAAGCCAATAGAATTTAGACAACTAAAATGAAAGTAACTTGTAACTAGAGTAAATGATAGCAACTAAAGTAACTTAAAGAAGTGATTTAATTTTAATCGATCGAACTAAAGATAAAATATCTTAAGATGAGATAAAGCGACCTTAATTTGAATTCTTCTAAGCTAGAAAGTAAAGAAATAAGGAAAGCAAAAAGCGAAAAGAAGAAAATAAAGAGAATACTTGAAAAGTGAGAGCAAATTTTTTTAAACTAGTTTTATGAATAAAAATAAAAATAATTAAATAAAAAAATTGTCTGAATATTTATTACATCTAAATGCAATTAAATTATTATATTTAGTCAAAAAATATGTCAGATATATAGAAAGAATTCTTCTCTAAAAGCATCAAAAAAGAAAAAAAAGTAGATGAGGAGAAGAATCCAAAGCAATCCATGTGAATGGAGAAACTCGTAAGCTCAGAGCAGAAGAATTTTTAATTAAAGATTATATATTTTTCTTAATTTTTGGAATTTTAACTATAAGCAACTAAATTTCTTTGTAGATTAATAATAATTTGAATAAAAATAAAAAATATAATGCCTAGAATAATACTTTTGATACTTTAAAAATTAAAAATTCTTAATTTTTTTATTAAGATATTAAAAATAAATTATTTATTTTTTATAAATCGATAATTTAAAGTTAGTGTTTAATTATCTTCTTTATTTATAAATATAATTTTATATTTTAAGAACATTAAAGATAATTTAAATTATCTTAAATATCTTATTTTATCTTTCATATTTTCATATTACTTATTTTTTATTAATTATTAAAATTAATCTAATTTTTACAAAAATAATTTACTATTTATTCATAATTTATACATATTTTAATATTTTGAAATATTTTGTTTCAATTTAGTTAATAGATTGCTTCTCCAATTTTAGATTTTTTATTCTATTTCTTTAACTTAAAAATTTAAATTTATCAAAGTTTTAAAATAATAGATTAATTTATCTTTTTAATTTCTTTAAAAAATTATCTTATTCTACTAGGTTTAATAAATGTTAAATTATTAAACTGATTATTACAAATAGATAATTTAATATAAAAGCAATTAAAAATTAAACTAATGCTTTAAAATATAAAAATAAATGATAGTAATTTTAATAAAACTATATTCTATTATCTAATCTTTTACATTTTTTTCTTAAATTTATTAAAAATATTTTATTAATTTAATTATTAATTTCCATATATTTAAAGACTTATAAGCATAAAGCATACTTAAATTAGAATTAATTAATTAATTAAATAAAATTTATAATGTTTATTATTTATTTAATAATAAATTAAAAGATACTAAAACTGAACTAAAGTATTTTATTATCTTAATAAATAAATTATTTATTTTACTTTACTAATTTTAATTAAATATTTTAATTAAAATCAAAAACTAAACAATAAATTAAATTTTATTCTTTTAAATATAATTTATTAATTAAATTTATCAAATAACTTAAATTATCATTTTTGTATCATTTTAGATAAATCAATAAATAATAAATATATTTTATTATAGAGCGCGTAACACCTCGTTGGTGTGCAGCTCTTTCCATATCTCAAAAATATCAGTTTTTTCAAGTAAACCTTCAGGTAATAGAAATTCTTCTCTTATTAGTTGCATATCTTCCTCATTTTCCTCTACATTATCTCTTGTTCTTCTGTCTTCTATCTATCCACACTTTATTAGTTCTTTATTGCAAGCTTAAATAATAATAATACAATAATAATAGATTAATGTTGTACCACCTTTAATATGTTCATTACAAATAATGATATTAATATTGTTAAATTTAATCTCATACAAATTCTAATCTAGCTTGCTCTATATGTAAATCTTCTCTCTTTTCCAACTCTTCTTCCATGAGATCCAACAATTAATAAAATAAAAGATAAATTTTATCTAAAATTAATTAAATTTTATCCTAATTATATAAAGAAGAAAAGCTAATTATCATTTATCTTTATAATAAATTAGAATATCCTTTTCTAATAAAATTGATTAAATATTAACTTTAGTTTAATAATAATTTCTCAAATATTTAACTTTTAGAGATTAGTTTCTAATTATAGAAATATAGATAGACTTAAAAACTTAACTAACTATAATGTTAATTTCACAATAAATTAATTAATATTCTATTTATAATATTTTTTAAAAGCATATATTAATAAATATCTAGATTAAATTTGTAATTCTAACTTTTAAAATAAATCATAATTAGAAATTAAAAATTTATTAAATAAAATGGCTTCTAAGAAATAATAGAACTTTGAACAAAATATTTAAACAGGAAAATTCTCTAAAAAATAAAAAAGCGAAATAATTACAATGAGTGAAAGTGAGAAATATGATTGATATGACGAACATTAACCACTTGGAAATCCAGAATTAAAAAAACTTCCGACACAAACTCAAATAAATATATTATCTAAGTCATTAAAAGAGTTTATGTTTAAAAATAGATACCTCATTGATAAAGTAGAAAAATTAGAAAAACTAATAACGTCTTTACTTGAGAAACAATATTAATCATCATAAGAAATAGAAAACAAACTGGAACAAAGAATTCTTTAAATTTAATAATAAATTCAGGTAACGTCATTTTCGTTTTAACAGAATTAATCAGATCCTATGGAAATAGAAAATGAAGCCTCAAATTAAAATAAACAGTAAACGTTTATTTAAAATAAGTAGTAAATTTAAATTAAATAAGTGTTACAGGAATAATAGTTTAAAAGAAGAATAAAATGCTACATGTGCAATAAATAACACCAATGAAAATACTGCTATTAACTAAGCGAAATTTAAAGAAAGAATAAATAAGATACTTTTAAAAAACTATTTAGGATATATCAAACATAAAGCGGAAAAATTTATAGAAATTTTTTTAAAAATTAAAATCTTAATCCTTGGATAAATAGTTAGGAACGCTACATGCAAGATGAAAACTATTCAGAATATTAAAGGATGGTGCACTAATGAAGTGCTACACCGCCTAACTAAGCCTAGTAGGAATTCAAGACAAATTAATGGAGACAAGCTGATAGAATAGGTTAGATGGCTGACTACTAAGGCTTTAACAAAGCTTTTTAACTTTTTTAACTTTAACTTAAGTATTTTTTTATTTTTTTAAATAATTAAAAAAGTTAATTTAAGAATATTTTACATTTTTGCTTTTTATTAAATTATAGCAAACTTTGTTAAATGAAAATATTCAAATAAAAATAAAAAATAGAGTCATTATATAGTTACATGCTTTATTAAAATTAATTTATACAATAGTTTATACAAATTTTTTTCAAATATTTAAGTTGAAGAAAGGGAAAAAAATTTAAATTTAAGATAATAAAGTTTAATTTATAAGTAAAGGAAAAATATTAAATAATTTTATAAAAGAAATTAAAAAGTAAATCATTATTGTATAAAATTTGATGAATCTTAAAATTTAAAGAACTAAAAATTTTAAAAAAGAATCTTAAATACCAAGCGAATTGAGATTAAAAAATTTGTGAGTTTTGTTTAAAAATGATCAAAGATGAAGAAAATAAAATAAGATAAATTATATTAAGAAATATTTACTAAATCTGATTTTAATGAAAAATATTTATGACATTGGTAACCTGAAAATTTTAACAAAATTAAATAATAAAAAAAATTTATTTGAAAATTTAGTTTAATAAAGTTTATCTCTAGAATAATTAAAAAGATGGTGGGAGCTGAGATTGACCTTCTGAATCATACTTTCTGGTTTTATGGCTAGGAACAAGTTCCTTTCCTGTTGCTGAGAAAGTCCTTGGTCAAAGTCAACCTTTGCAAGGGAACGCCTTCCTCTTGATTATCCACTCCTGGTAAGGGCTTGAAGCCTGGCTGCCCATAGCGATGGAGCTCCCTGGCAGCTGCTTTTCGAAAGCAACAGAATATCCCCGTTATCCCATGAAGGGAGTGTTGGGGTCGTTAAACTGCAAGAAGTTGCAGTCCAAAACTCTTTAAGTTGAAAATTAAATTAAAGTTTATCTCTACAAATAAAAATTAATTAGCTTAATATTTAATAAAAGAAATTTTTACAGTTAAATTAAATTATAAGGTTGATAGATTATAAGAGAATTTTTTTAATATTTTTATTTTATTTGCTACATTTTATCAAAGAATGAATTAAATGAGCTTATTCCTTTTTCTTTAAATTAAACAAAATTTAAATTAAAGATTAAGGCAGTCGCTTTATTATGATTGTTCAAATTTTACATTTTTTATAATTATTGTGCTAATTAAGATTTTTAAATCTGTCTGTGGAGATTGAAGAAATCAAATAATAGTGATTATCATAATAAGAAGAATAATATATAAAAATGGTGATGATTTAATAAATAAACTTTTAATTATAATTAATTCAATTTTATCTTTTACCAAAATTCTTTATGATATATTCTTGAACTCTATCTAATTTATTATTATATACCTTTATTTCTCAAATTTAAAAACTAAAATTTTAATAAATCTATATATTTATTTAAAATATGAAGCTTTAATTTATTTTTTCATTAAGAAAATATTAAATATTGAGCTTATTTTTATTTATTAGAGGAATAGTTAAAAGTCAAATAAGAAACAATATTTTTAAACCAAAAAAATGAAAATTAAAAAAATAGAATATTAAATTCTTTTTTATCTGAAAGTTAAATAATAATAATCATATAATTAAGCATTGAACATTTTCTTTTAGGTAATATCTTATTCAGTTATTAAAAAATAAAATCATTAAAAATTTTAATTTCAATACATTTCTTTAAAAAAATCTAATTAGTTTACTTTTAATCAATTTTTAAAATTCAATTAAATAAAATACTTTATATTGTATCGACTCTGCTTTATTTATAATATTTATAGAAATAGTAATAAAATTCTACCCTCAAATGTATCTTTACCTTTACAAATATCTTGTAATCATGAATTAATTTAAATTAGAGTCTAAATATTTATCTTTAGTAAATATGTAAAAATAATTTCTTTCTTTTCTGAATTTTCACTATAAATTTGCAATATTTAACTTTTTAATTTAAATAATAATGATTGAGGAAATTCTTAAAACTTAATTTTAATGAACACTTCACATTAATTATAGAAAATTAAATTTCAGATCTTCAAATATTGAAAAGAATTAAAAATAAAAAAATTTATAAAATTATTAAATAAAATGATTAAGGAGTCTTCTTTATTAGAATAAATATTAGTTTGCTTACAAATTTAAACCCCTTATATTTTATTCTAAAATTTTTCACATAATTTATAAACAAGTTTACTTACTTAAAAATAGTAAACAGCTTACTAAATATTTCTAAAT
The DNA here is from genome assembly GCA_946699065.1 of Loxodes magnus. NCBI lineage: Eukaryota > Ciliophora > Karyorelictea > Loxodida > Loxodidae > Loxodes > Loxodes magnus. The sequence goes on from CAMPDV010000907.1 coordinate 37,685, forward strand.
TGCTAAATTTAAAATTTCATAATTATTTATATGATTTAATTTAATTATTTTTAATTATTAAATTAAAAATATTCAAATTCATTAAAATTTCTTAGAGTTTTTTCAGCTCAAAATAAAATAAATAGTTTTTAATTTTTTTCTAAGTTATTATTTATTAATTCTCTATGTAAAAGAATTTTTTAAATAAAATGTAAATTTATTAAAAAATTAAATTAGCTTTCTTTTAATAATAATTTAAACTTTTATTGAATGATCTATAATTAATTTTAATGAATATTCTAAATTTTATATTTTTTATGATTAAGTTTAAAGATAAATGGGTAAATAAATAATATCCTTATTAATTGCCCTAATTGTTTATAGTAATTTTAAAATAATTGTTATAATTATATTCAAAACACTATTAAATTTTAATTAAATTTAATGATATATTATATTAAATTATTTTAATTTTCTTAGTACTTCCATCATAAATAAGGAAATGTTTTGAAATAATAAAATTGTTTTTATATTAATTTTTAGTAATTTAAATAATAAAAATAAATGAAATCTGGAGTATCATAATGTCAAAAATAACCTTTTTTAATTTCTTTATTTTTGATTTATTTTTAAATTATAAAATTATTAAAATAAAGTATTAAATTATCCCTCATTAAACTTATTTTCTTTTTAATTGTTTTAATTTTATCAAATCTTAAGAACTTAGCTCTATAATAAAATAGGCATATAAATAAATTTATAAATAGCAGACAATTAATTTAATAATTAAATTTAGATAATTAACTTAATTTCTAATTAAATAATTAATCATGTAAGCATTTCTACTTCTATTTACTAGCTACTTTGGTCTCATTAAAATAACTTATATCAATTAAAGTATTATCAAATATGTTTCAAGCTAGCAAAATATAGAAATTTACATAGTTAATATACAAAAAAATTTAGACTTATAATTTAAAATTTATTTAGATCTTTAAACAACATAATTAAGTTGTTAAAACACTATAATAGTTACTAATATCTCAGATAATTTAAAATTATTTACAATTTTATAATTTACCTTATTATTGGAAACTTAATAAGAATAAAATCAAAAATCAATATACTATAATTTTATTGCATATTTGTAATAGATAATCTGTCTATATTATATTACTGCAGATTTGGAAATATATAAAAAATAAAATTAAGCATTAACTAGGCGAAAGAACAATTCAAGGAACATAAGTATATCAAGGAGAAGATTTATTGAAATTTACAATTTTTTATATTTAATCTCTAGAACCATCTAGAGATTGTCTAAAATAGGTTGAATTTTCCAAGAAGTATGAAAAATTAATCATGTAGTGCATTAAAAAATTTTAATGTTTATAAATTAGTTAAAAATCTAAAATCTTTTACTCTTATTTTCTATTTTTTACTATCTATTTTTATTTTGCTATGATTATCACTTATTATTAGTATTTGTTAATTATTTAACTTTAATCTTTCAAGCACTAAATTGATTTAATAATAGTGATTTTTGATGTTAAAATAATTAAGTTTATTTTTATTTCATTAATTTTTTTACAAATTTAAAGAAAATTTCTTAAATTAAAATAATAAATAATTTAATATGATGAATTGAAATAGAAAATATAAAAGGATAAAATTAAGTTTATAGTTTTAGAAGAGAAATTCACAATTAATTTCCATTTGTTACCGCTTTCTCCCGAAATTAAGGATTACGTAGGATTTCGTTAGTACACCATTCTTATCTCCCCCAAAATGCATTTGTTATTACATTTTCTACTTCAATTGCTATTCTTTTCTTATATTCTTAAGTTATAATAAAGGAAAAAAAATGGAAATGGAATAGAATATTCGACTATCTAAAAATTAGGCAAGGAACGCAAGAAGAAGAGCTAACAAAGAATTAGAGAAGAAGTAGAAATAAATGGAACACTTATCAAGCTCCTCTTCAGAAGGCAAAGTAATGGTTGGATAAGTTAATGAGAGCACTTCGCTTTCAATTGAAATGGAAAAGATGAAAAAATTAATTTCTAAATATGAAGAAGAAACATATAATCAAGGAGAAAGAATAATAATAATAATAATAATATACTTAAAGTTAGTAGAGTTTTGCATTCTCTGGAATTGCAACCAGTTCTTGCGGACAGTTTTTTTAACGTGGGTGTGATCCACGACCTTTTTATTAAGTGGAAGGTTACCACTGTAACCGTTCAAGTGGTCTTGCAAAAAGCTTTTATTTGTAGATTCCTGTTGGAGTTATTCATAGTTTATTGAGTTGTCTCCATGTTCTTTTCTGCTCTTATTCGTTTATTTTCTTTCATTATCAACAGTTTTTTAAAATATGTTGATTTGATTTGCAACATCAACAAAGTTTGTATTATTGTCTTTATTTCGTTCTTTTTTATGATAATTTATTTTCTATATTTTCTAATCTTTTAATGAAACTTGCAGCAATCATTTCTTTTTCTGGATTCAATTCTGTTTTTAATTCTATTGGCATTTTTTCTATTTCCATTTTCGTGTCATATTTAAAGTTTTATTGTGACTAAGTTCAGAGTTGTTCTTCCGTTATCAAATTGCTTTGAATGAGCTGTCTTCTGAGTATTAATAATTCGTTGTTTTAATCCTCTATGCTATTCATTAATTCCCTTATTTTTTCTCCTTAGTTATAAGCTATTTCTTCATACTTTGAAAATAATTTTTACATTTGATCTAGTTAAATTTAAAGTTTTTGATCAGATTCGTTCTTAGGTTATCTTATCTCTATAGATCCTACCATCACTTTACCTTCTGATGACGAACTTGACTCCTCTCGTTGCTATTGCTTTTTCTAAATTTCTTTTGCCGCTTTTCTCTTTAGGTTTTTAAGTTAATTCTTTGAGAGTCGAAGAGATTAATCCATTTTTTTTCTATATCAAGGAGAAAGAATTAGAGAGCTTATGAAAAACATTGAGGATAAAAATAACGAACTATTAATTCTTAGGAAATAGCTTATATAAAACAATATTGTGACAGAACAATAGCTCTATACTCAGTCTTAAAATAATTTCAAACAAGGGGTAAATATGAGTATTGAAGTCCTCCCTTCTTAAGCAAAAGATTAAGAAATAAATATAGAATAAAATGTTGATAAAAGTTTAATTAAAAGAATAGAACAAATAGAAAAATTAGTTTTGCCTTAGTTGAATAAAAAAAGTAGACAAAAAATTGTTGATGTTGTAGGTCGAAATATCACTTATTAAAAAATTGAAAAAATGATAAAAATTGAAAAAAAGAGAAGAAATAAAAACATGAAGGATGTTAAACAAACTTTGAATAACCGACTCAAGAATTTATAAATAGAAATTATTTAGTGGTAACATGGAAAATTCATTGTGGTAGCCACCCACATTCAAAAAAAGGCCGTGGTATACATCCACGTTAAAAAAAAGGTGGAGCGAAATCGGTTGGAATCCCGAAGAACTCCAAAACTCTTAACATTTAGTTTACATTATTATTATTATTATATTCTTAAGTTATAAAATTTCTTTCTATAAATTGGTCCTGTCTTTGTTGTCAAAAGTAAAAAAGTTCGTCTAATTTTATTTCTTATTAATTCTTTCTATTTCAATTTTCTTTCAGCATCTTTTTCAGCAATGGTTCTTCTAACATATATAAATCAAATATTTCTACTATATAAATTCATCTTATTTATATCTAATTATTATTGTTCAGATTAAATTTCTATTAGAATGCTTGATTACTAATCTTATATTTTTAAATTACTTTCTTTTATTATTCTTACTTTCTTAAGGTCGTTTTTTTTGATATAAAATTAAAAAAAATAGGAATTAAAATATTTGAGGAATTTCCTTAAATTATTTATCAATATATTCCAATTTAATTACTATTTACGATTAATTTTATTTAATGTTTCTTCTATGGATGGAAGTTATAGATTTATCTATTCAATCAATTTTTCTTGTTTGTTTTATAGTGTTTCTATCTTTTATCTATGTTATTTTAATTCGTATTGTATATTAGTTATTCTTTGCTGCATTTATTATGCGCAAATTTTCTGAGATTATTTTTCTTTAGCTTAATAAGACATTTAGTCTGATTATTTTTCTTGTTTTTTAATGAATGAGCCAAGAGAGGACTATTTCTTAGGTGCCACATTTTATAATAAAATATTATCAATGAATTTTTTTCTTTATTTTAGATAAATGTTTGAAAAGACTAATTTTCAACTTATTTATTTTTTATTTTTATTTAATGTTTATTCTAAATAATTAAAAATATTAAATTAAAGTTATTAAATTTATTTAATAGAAAATTCTTTTTTCTTTAAACTAAATTTTAAAATATTATAATTATTAAGTTTATAAATTGTTCAACTTATCATTGTTTCGTCTCTATTTTTCTCTATAAGTATACTTTTGAAATATTTCCTAAGATAATTTAGCTTATTTCAATTTTTTTCTTCTTTTTTCATCTTTTTTAGTCACTCTTCAACGAATTATATGAATCTCTAATTGCTTGACATTTTAGATTATTTTTAATAATTTTTTAATTCTTTATTTTTTATAGAATCTATCAAACTTTATACATTAACATTTTGCTTTTACGCTTCTGTGATAAGCTTATTTATTATCTTTTTTCTTTGCTTGGAATTTAATTTTTACTGTTCTTCATGTTTAGCTATTTTCTCTTCTTCAAACTAAACGTTTGAATTATCAATTTATTTATCAATAAAAATGATTTTTGCTTACTTTTGATTTAAGTTTGATTAGTTAATATTAAAAGAATCTTGCTAAATGTTTCTTAATTATCTTTCGCTCACTAGAGTAGAATTAAAATGTTTAATCTAATTATCTATGCTTACTTGACTTTTCTGAAATGTTTACATTTATTAAATATAATTCTAAAGAATATTATTAATCCTACTATTAAGTTGCAAAATGTGAGTAACCATATTAGTATTACACTACACTTACCTGAATCTTCATACATCTTTTCAGAAATTAACTCTCTCTGCTACTTTTTAAAAGCAATAAAACAATAGTATAAATAGAGATAAGTTAACCTAAAAACGAAACTAATCAAAAACTTTAAATTTAATTAGACCAAATGTAAAAAGTAATCTCAAATTATGAAGAAACAACTTACAACTTAGGCGAAAAAATACGGGAACTAATGAGTAACATAGAAGATTAGAACAACGAATTACTAATACTTAGAAGATAACTTATTTGTAGCAAATTAATAACGGAAGAATAACTCTGAACTTAATCATAATAAAATTTTAAATACGACACAAAAATGGAAATAGAAAAAATACCAATAGAATTAAAAACAGAATTGAATCCAGAAAAAGAAATGATTGTTACAAGTTTCATTAAAAGATTAGAAAATATAGAAAATAAATTATCATAAAAAAGAACGAAATAAAGACAATAATACAAACTTTGTTGATGTTGCAAATCAAATCAACATATTTTAAAAAACTGTTGATAATGAAAGAAAATAAACGAATAAGAGCAGAAAAGAACATGGAGACAACTCAATAAACTATGAATAACTCCAACAGGAATCTACAAATAAAAGCTTTTTGCAAGACCACTTGAACGGTTACAGTGGTAACCTTCCACTTAATAAAAAGGTCGTGGATCATACCCACGTTAAAAAAACTGTCCGCAGGAACTGGTTGCAATTCCAGAGAATGCAAAACTCTACTAACTTTAAGTATATTATTATTATTATTATTATTATAAAATTCCAAATTAAAAATGTTTTTAATTGAGAGCTTAATAGAATTTAGTAAATTAAAAGGATAAATAAATTTGATAGCTTTATTTAATATAATATAAAGATTTAAATAAAGCTGAAGCATTTTATTTTAAAAAACAGTAATAAATATGAATAATTAAAATAAAATATAAATATTCTTCATAAGTATAATGAGAATAATAAAATTAATTTTTATAAAAGAATTCTAAATTTTAGTGCTTAATATCATAAAATTTACTTTTATTTTTTAAGTGCTTTTTTATGAATTTTATTGAGAAATATTATTAACTTGAGTAAGTATATATATTTTAATTTATAAAATAATATAATTTATTAGATAAATCATAATTGAATATTATTATATTTAACTTAAGATATAAATACAATAAATATTTCTAATTTAATTAAATTTTTACTTTATTAATTATATCAAAAGAATGATATTATTATTTTAACATTAAAATATCTTAGATTTAAAATAATTTACAAAATAAATGAATTTTTTAATTTTAAATTTATTTTAATGAAATAAAGAATAAAAATTAAATTATATTTTATAGCATTTATGTACATAAAAATAATTATTTAGCTTAAAAGATAAAAACAGTTTTCTAGAGTAACTCTATATTAATCGTTTTTTAATAAATACTAATCTTAAAGATAATAAGAAATAATTTATTTTATTTTTCAAATAAATACACAAAATTTATTAAAGCTTTAGATAACTTTCAAGTTAATAATATAAAATTTTAAAACTTGAGTAACTTATAAAATTAATTATAAAACAAAAAATTGTCTTTATCTTGAAAATACTTTTTTAATTTTTAGACTTTTTATTTATAAAATACTTTTTAATAAATATTCTAATATAATATATCTTTATTAGTGAGATTTTTCAATTTAGAAAACTTATAAGGAATTTTTAAACTAATTTTAAGAAAATTTAAAAGGGGGTTTGATTAAAGAATATTCAAATGTTAGATAATTTATCTTTTTAATTTTATCATCTTATATTATTATTTTTAAAACCACCATAGTTGTTCGAAGGTGAACAACAAGGTCATCTTCATCAGAGGTTGGGGAAGTTAAGTACCCATAATCGACTTTATGTCTTCCTCTGCTTTGGTTTTACCTCGAGACATAAGATTCTTAGATCTTCGACACTGGCTTGACTTGGCTTCGTTTATTTTTAATACTGGAACGAAAAAGAAATAATATTGCGAGCTTCATCAGAGGTAGGGAATTTAAGTACCCATAATTGACACATGTCGTCATCTGCTTTGGTGATGCAATGAGACACAATCCTGCCATGTCCTTGGACCTCCAGCAAGTATTAAAGATTACGAGTATTCTAAAATTATATCAGTATTGAACATTTTTATCAGTACTGAATAATTATACCAGTATTGAACAAGGTCTACCAGTATCTGATAATTTTATCAGTAATAAACATTCTTGCCAATATGAAACATTTTTTTAAAGAGCTGCGCACCAACGAGAGTGCTACGCGCTCTATAATCAAATTTATTTATTTATCTTAGATTGATTTTAACTATTCTTAAGCGAACTTTTTAAATCTCTACTTGATTGACATTTTCGATTGTTTTTTATAATTTTTTAGTTCTTTAATTTTTATCGGCTTATCAAACTTCATACACTAATATTTTATTTTTTCGTATCTGTTATAAAGTTTTTTAATATATTTTACTTTACTTTTAATTTAAGTTTTATTTATCTTTAATTAAAATTTTTTCTTTCTTCAAGTTAATTATTTGAAAAATAATTTTATTTAAGCTATTATATAAATTAATTTTAGCAAAAGCATATAACTATATAATATCTATTATTTTTTTGTTTTCATATGAATGAATGAATTAATTTATATGATTTCACCTTTATTTGGTTAATCAAAAATCAAAAGTTTAATTTTAAATAAAAGAGACTTCATATTTGCTTGGATCTTGTTTATCATACGTTCTAAGGATTTTTAATCTATCTTTTCTGAGAGTTTCTGATAGATCGATTCCCATTTATTTTTTATTAAATTCGTTAATTGCATGCTATATGTTTGGAGCTTCTTTGTTTAGCTGGAGTATTTTTTTCCTGTATAGTTTACCTTCTTGATTGCAATAGATCCTGAAAATATTTTCCCAGTAATTTTCTACTATTTTATTTTATTTTTATTAGAATTGGAAGTAGCTTCTAACTTCGTGCCCTGGTCGCTTGCAGTATCAACATCTCATTATTTTCCAATAGGGAATATAATTTGTCGTAGGCAACACTCTACATCCATCATATAATATTTGTATTTGATGGGGATTTCTTTATTTAATAAGGAGCTTTTCTATAAAATATTCTTATAATAAAACTTTTTTAAAATGATATATTTTGTAGTTCTCATTTATTTAAAAAATTAAATTTAAAAATTATATCTAGATATCTTTTTAATATAATCTTTGAAAAAATTCGATAATTAGAATAGTAATAAATTAATGTGAATTTAGTATTATAGTTAGTAAAGTTTTTAAAGCTATCTATTTTATTTGTTATGAATTTTACTATTTCTATAATTAGAAACTATTATCTTATAATTTTTAAATTTAATATTATAAACATTATTTTAAACTAAAATTTGTATTTAATCTATTTTATTAGCAAAATAGTATTATCATTTATTATATTATATTTCAAATAGGAAGGAGCAATCCTCCAACTAACATTCGCTTAAATTCTGGTGCCAGGAAGTATCCCATAGGCGAAGAACTGAACAAGAATTTGGTAGGAATCAAGAGAAAAGAGGACTGAAAAGGTATCGAGTGAGTTAATGATGAAAGATACCAGTACTTAGGTCTTTTAGTAAGCATTCCAATCGCGGCCCTATAGAAAGCAAAATTCACAAGGGAATTGCTTTCACTATGGAAGACTTTAGCAAATACATTTTTTAACTTTAAAATTCTTTTTAAAGAGCTGCACGCCATTGAGGTGCTATGTACTCTCTAATCTTATTTATTTATAAAAGATTCTTGAAAATTAATAAATTTTTTATTTATATAATTTAATTATAAAATTAAATAAACTGTAACCTATTACTAAAGAAACAATAAAAATTAATCATTTTATTAATAAATTAATTCTAATTTAAATCTACTTTAAGCGTATAAATCTTAGATGTATGGAAATAAAAAATATTAACAAATAGAAAAAAAGATATAAGTATATTTTTAAGCATAGAAAGAGAAATATATAGATAAAAGTATATTTATTAGATATAATAAAATGATTTTTTTAATTTTTAATATAATATTTCAAATGTTTTAATTCTTTTTATATTCAATTAATAATTATAATAATCAGTTGAATAGCTTAACGTTTTTCTAACCTAGTAAATAAAATAAATATTTAAAAAATTAAAAAGATGAATTAATATATTTTATTCTAAATACTTTTAAATTAAAAATAAATCAGTCTCAAACATATTTTTTATTAAAACTTTAATTATTTTAATACTATATTGAGATTTAAAATTTTTTAATAAAATAATATGTTTTAATATAATTTCGGATTCGTTCAAGACAAAATTTTAATTTTTTATTTCTATAAAGATTTTAAAATAAAAATTGTTTGCAAAGCATTTTTTTTAATTTAAGTTATTTAAATCAGCTTCATAGATAATAGATATGCTTTTATACATATCTTCTTTATAATTTATTTAAAATCCAGTTGTTTGATTACTGTTTTATTAATGTAAAAATATATAAATTTAAATTAAAGTTTGAGACAATTAAATGAACTCAACAACTTATTATAAAAAACTATTCTACAGAACTTGGATAATTTTAAATTTTAAGTTAAAGAAATAGAATGAGAGATTTAAAATTAAATAGACAATCTTTATTAAATAAATTAAAATTAGAAAATACAAATATTTAACATGTAAAATCTATGAATAGATACTGAATTATTTTGTATCAATAGTTAAATTTTAGTAATCAAAAAAATAAAGAGTTAAGAAAGCTAAAAGGGATATTTACGATAATTTAAAATATTTTTACAAATTAATTATCTTAAAAATATTAAATTAAATCATTAAAATAACTGTTCACCTTCCGGCTTAATTGAAGTTTTAAATGTATAAAATCTCCTTTCCTCCATGTTCGTTTCTAGTGCTCTTTTTCCTGGACTTCTCTCTTTTTAATAGTCTGAGTTAAGAATTTTTTTTTTTCCAGATTTTCCCATTTCCCGATGGGAAGAATTCCGTCTCTCGCCATTTCAGTTGGTAATAGTTAATAATACTCCAAATATTCATTCTTATTCTTTTCTATTGGGGACATTTTCGCCATAGATGTCAAGTGCTGTTACAAATGTAACATCTTTTCCTTGCTCTAGGAAATATCTTTTCTTGTTTCTATATTTCCATTGGAATTCCTTAAGAAGGCTTCTACAGGTTTTCTTCTATTAATTTGAGTCTGGAATCTAATTTTACTCAGTTTTTCTCGTTTTGCTCTTGCATTACTCAAATAACATTCTCTAAATTTTAAATTGACTCATAGACTCCGACTTTAGCTCTTCTGTCTACCATATGGACTTCGTCATCATCTTCATGGTTTATCAGATCCTGACTTATTGTAAACATCTCTTCCTTCTGGGATTTTAATTCCTCTTCGAGTTTTTTTATGTTTCTAATAAGTAGATGAATCAGCTGTTTCATCTATTCAGAGTTCATTTATTCTATTTCAATGTTGTCTAAATCAAAGGTAATAGGATCTATATCAAATTATCGTACTTTACCTTCTTCGTTTATTTTTTATTTCTTCGTTATTATTTTTATCGATTCAGTTGAGTGGTCTCTTTTTTCAGTTTTCAATGGAGGCGTTGAGAGCTGTGTCAACTTTTCTGTTCTGAATTTTTGTCTCAGCTCCTGCTTGTCCTTTGATGGAAGAAGTCCGCTTTATTTTAATTTGTAGGATTTAGTGTTTTTTATTAGTTCTTCTAATTTATTTTGTTGTTTTGGTTATTTTTCTCAAGAAGAACGTTAAGTTGAAGAAGACGTGGTGAGAATATTTGCTTCTGGTTTTCTCTCCTGTTCTGAGGAGGCGGTAAAAAACCCTTCTTGAAGCCAGCCATTTTATATTATGCTTAATTAATTAATTTCTATTTATAAGTCACTTTAATTATATTAAGAGTATTGTTATTTGACTAAGGTTGTTCCATATTTTTGTACTATCTATTGCTATTAGTTGTAGTCATTAAATTTAAAATTTAATACAAAGCTTGTATATTTAAATCCTAATTTCTACCCTTTTTATGCTAAAAGCTATTTGCTTTAGTTATTTTAAATTGGATCAATAAATCTTTTGCATTTAGGAGCCTTAGCAAGTTTAAAGTTACATTGGAAATAAACTTTTATTACATAGATATTTTCATACCTAGTAAAGATAGTTTTGTATGCCCTAACTGATCTCATATTTTAAATGATATCAAACTCCAAAGACATTACAAAAATATAATTCAGAGGCAAGATTAATAGACTTTAATAATAGTGGCCTTTCTCTTAATGATCTACCTAAAAGTTTTAGAAAAGTAAAATATTACTCATTAATAGAATCTCTAACTCATCAAAAATACATCGAGTCAAATAATTTTAGACTTATAGATTCCAATTAAGATACATAGATAACATTATGAAGGTCTAATTTGTAATTTTCCTATTTTAAATTTCTGGTAAAATGAAAATTTTAAATCTTCGTATACTTGTTAGTTTAACTAAGACGATGAAGGTTTATATCTCTGGTAATGAGTATAGAGAGATTATTTTGCAGGATGACTGCACATTGTATAAAATAGTGATTGATAGTCCAAGCGAAGAATTGAGATATAATTAAGTTGATAAGTTACAGACTAAAACCGAACTTCATATAATTAGTCATAAAAAAAGAAATAGAAGAAAAATATAATTTCTTTACATCTTCCATTACCTTATTAGGATAATAGTTTACAGTGGAAACAATCTTAGAACTTAATATAATAATCTATTTCAGCAATCAAAAATAAACATCTGATAAAGTGTACTTACATATAACCAGTAATAAAATATCTCCAGTTTCTATAGTGATACAGAATAATGAATATAACATAGTAGCCCAATTATTATCTTTATAATGTATAGAGTTGTTTCTAATTCAAGCTTAAATATCGAATCAATTTCTTGTTACCAAAGTCCTGGTAATATTTTATAAACTGCTACCTTCTTTGCCACATCATTGCTTATACAAATCAATGCTTAAGAACTGGAGTAAGGAAATTACAATATTCACTTTTAAGGAGTGACTGTTGCTATATCCAGTGATTCAGAGTTCATCGTATCTGGAAGTTATGATACTACGGTAAGTATACTAGCAAAAATAATCTATGCTAACGGGGTTCCTCAAATTGAAAATTTTATAGTGAGCTCTCAAAAAGGAAAAGCGTTAATTAACTTATTTACTCTAAAGTGTGATGATACTACTGATTTAGATGAAGATTATCCATTAAGACGCCAGTTCTTTTACATAGGATCATTCAATCAAGAATTTCCTTTAAATTAGATGAGTAATTTTTGCACTAAAAGCTTTAAGTTACTTTAAGTAGATTATAAAGGTTCATTAGTAGTAGAAATCACCGACTATGACTAGTTTAACGCATCTACTAAAATGTTTTTTACTATCTAAGAAGAAAGGATATTATAATCCTTATCTTAGGAAATATAAACCCTATAAATTAGATAAGGATTGTAATTAGAATTTATCTACCTAAGCACTAAGCTACTCCAGAGATCTTAAAGTATACTTTGTTGCAATCTTTCTTTTTAAAGAAGCAATCCATGTGAGTTGGAAGATTTACGTTATATATTATATAAATCTTTCGGTTTACTAAATATCTGAAAAAACAAATGAAGGATTCTATGTAAAAACGTAAACTGAAGAAAGTGAAAATCTAAGTCGGATATATTTTATGCTATAACAAAACTTAAACACCTTCAAATGTAGTGCGTCAAATGTGAGATATTAACGAATAAAAATGAAATAATAGAACATCATCCTCAATAGAAAAAATCCACATAACTAACTATTAAAAGTGTAAATTGTAGTTAGTCATGATTTATTATACTCGCTTCATTTGTATAAGAGGCAGAAGAATAAGAACATGGGGAGCAAAATGAAGAAAAGCAAAATGATGAAGAATCAGATTTAGGATTTGACTTGAATGGAAAAAGAGAGTATAATGAAAATTATTAAAGCTATAAGCATCCAGTTATTGCTTACTCATTAGTTATCTTATGCTTTATATTTTTCAATTTATATATTTATAATTCTGCATGTAATATCAAAAGGCAAAAAGAAAATTTAGATAGAGCTTATATTTTAATTCTTTAAATCTACCAGAACTATCCTAATGAGCTATTAATGTTTTCATAACAGGTCCTTGATTAAAGATTCAATCCCAAACTTTTTAAAAAATTTCATTTTTTATATAGATTTTATTATTGATTCGCTATACTTACTGGTAAACCTTATAATTGCTACTTAATAGAAAAGTTTAGGCTAATATTTTTGAATTATGGCTTTAGTAGGTTTTGGAATGTCTGTATGTAAGTAGTTTGTATAAAGATTCTAGTCTAGTTTAAGAAAATCTAGTAAGGTATTATTTTTAGCTGCTGCATTTTATTCTTAAATTCCATTTAATGTATTTTTACGTTTTTAAACACTGAAGAAATTATTCTTGACTATCTTGTCTCTTTATCAGCTACATTTTTCTATTATTACTATTTGTTTATTTCTAGTCTTTTTAGTATGATATAATGCTGAGACTAAAAACGAATAAAAATAAATTCTAAATATCATAAGCAGTTCATCCTTCATAAGATGGTAAGTAGATGAATGAGGTTAAAATGAGAAATAAAGTAAACTCTTTCCTTGCAGAGTTGTTTTAGTCAGTTTTAATTTAGAATAATAGCATATTAAAACTTTATTTTAATTGAGAAATTTAAGATTATCAGCTTATAAATATTTTATTTACTTTCATATGTGTAGTTTCACTCATTTAATTCAGAACTTTTATACAGAACTTTAATTTTATTAATAGCTAATTTACTTAGATTGGCTAAAAGAATTTTAATTTCTTTTTCTTAAGTTTTATTCAGTTTGATTTATTAAGAATAAATTGAATAAATTTATGCTAGATTTAGAAGCAATTTTTATTTATTTTGGTAAAAGTTTATAACAAATTTTCACAAGAAGCCTCAGTTTTTATGTAAATTTTAATAATTTTTCCGAGAATCTTAAAACTCAAAGCAGAAGACATAAAAATAAAATTGATTACAAAAATAAAAAGTAAACATTTAGGAAGGTAATAAAATATATGGTTCTTAAAACTATTATTGCTTAATATATTTCTAGAAAAAAGTCTATAAAAAGAAATAATTTTGAAAATCCTTTATTCATTATAAAAATTAAAAAATGCTAAAGCCAGAAGAGACTTTTACTGAGTATAATATAATTTATAAAAAATGTATTGAATTAGATTAAGATTCGTTCTCAGATAAAGAGAATATAAATAAAAATGTTTAACTTAAAAAATAATTAACTTAGTTTATAGTAAAACAGATTAAAAATATTTCTAAAGAAGTAGATAATGATATAAATTTAAGTTTATCTTAATAATTTTAAATGTTTTCTCTGACTGATAAAATAGTAATAGAGTGAATTAATATAAAATTCACTTATGGTAAATAAAAGTTTTCAGATTTTATTAATTAATTTTTTTTTTTTTTATTTTAAAGAAATTAAATGAGTTTAATAACTTTTTGATTATTAGAAGTGATAAATAACTTAATATGTTTGTATGATTTAAAAGTCTTCTATAATTAAAAATTAATTAATTAAAATATAGCAAAATATTATAATGATAATATGTTTTAATTTATTAATTTACACTATACTTAATAACTATAATTATATAATATATTTAAATATTCTTTATTTATAATTATCTTAAGACTTAAATAAATATTTTCCTTTATATCTATTATGTTTAGTAATTTTATTATGCAAATTTCACAGTTTAAAAAGTGACTAAACTTAATAGGGAATAATCATTAGTTTTTCCATTTAAATTATATATGAAATGTTTTAGATCATTACCCCCAATAATTATAAATTTTTGCTATATTTAATAATAATTAATTGCTCATTAGATAAATATAGATATTACTAATAAGAGCTAGTTCCGAAATTTTTCTTGGAAATATAATATTTGAACAAACCTTTATAAATAAATGATAGAAATATGAATAAATTTAATTTTTAATTATAATAATATTAAATCATATATAAATAAAATTATTTATTAGAGGAATAAATTTAATAATGTAGTATTTTTAATTATGCTTAAAGCTGTGCTCTTAAAAATTGCTGATTGAGTTTATAAAATAAATTAATTTATACATTCTTAAGCTTAATGTTTTGATAAAAATAAATAGGAAATTTACCTAATTTAGGACTAACTTTCTTAGTTAGAAGAAAGTTAAAAATATAAAAATTGTTTATGATGTTTCGTTTCTGCTTATATATGTATAAAATTATATTAATGAAGAATCAAGCTATTTAATAAGCCTCATTGCATAATATATATTTAACTCTTAAATTATTTTTTCAATAGTTTATTGATTGTAAGAAAATTTGATTAATAATAGTCTCCGTAGCTCAATAATTAAGAGTATTTGAATGGTAACCTAAAAGTCAAAGATTCAAATCCATCTGGTGGATTTATTAATTTCTTTAATTTTAAATGAGATTCAAAAAGCCTCCACGCGGGCTCGAACCACGGACCTTTCGCTTACTAAGAGAATGTTCTGCCAACTGAGCCATAGAGGCTTATAATTTTATTAATAAAGTTTTATTATAAACATAAAGATTTCACTTGTAAAACTAATAAAAATGAGAATCGATCTTTTCTTAATATAAGATATTAGAAAATAATTTAAGTCATAGAGCTTTTAAATAGATTATGAAATATTAATATTTTTTATGATTAATTAAAAAATAGTCATATTTTACGCAGCTCAAGGAAAATAGGGTTTAATAACATCTTAGAGAAACTAAAACAGAAAAATGGCTTTAAAGGGGGCACCCACTTAATTGTGAGTCCCACTTCTAAAGAGAGATTTAGGAAATAGACTAAAAATATAATTCGCTCGAAAGTCTCGATTCTCACCACACAATAGTAAATAAGCTATGATTAACTGATT
The DNA here is from genome assembly GCA_946699065.1 of Loxodes magnus. Lineage (NCBI taxonomy): Eukaryota > Ciliophora > Karyorelictea > Loxodida > Loxodidae > Loxodes > Loxodes magnus. The sequence continues at coordinate 53,751 of CAMPDV010000907.1, forward strand.
AAAGAGGTACTAGACCTCTAGTAAGAGGTAAAAAGCCGAAGAAAGACAATAAAAGAATGATGGAAAAACTTGAAATAGCAAAATAAATAAAATCGAGACTCACGATCCAAGAAAGAAAACCTAATTCATTCTTAAATTTTCACAAAATTAGAGCAGTTTATCTCAAACTTGCAATAGAACCAGAAAGAACTGATCAATAAATTAGAAAAAATAGAAGAAAACAATTACAAGTTGCAGTGTTAAATGTAATTGAGAGAATAAAGGAATAATCCAATGAAAGATGAAGGTGAAAAAAATCAAAAATTCAGCTTAAAAGACAAGCAAAAAGATGCTTTTAGCGTAACTCTCGAATGTTTTTGTGGAAAAGTCGCTATAAATTTCTCAATTTCAAGTAAGAATATTGAAGCAAGTAGAAGTAGTTGGAGAACAAAAAGAAGATATTATAGCAACTAAAACTATCAAAAGAAAGAGAAATATTACATTATAAAAAATTTGGGGAAATTAGTAATAAAAAGATATCTAGGTATAAATTCTAATTAAATTTATAACTTTAAAAATATAAAATTAATAAAAATATATTAAATGTAAAATTTCTATGCTAAAAGAATATTTCTAGAAAAGTAAAATAATTAATTTTTCCTCTTCTTGATACAACTAGAAATTATAGAAATAATTTATTAAAATATATAACCAAAGAAAGTATCATAATTATATAGAAAATTCAAACTTTACAAAAATTTATGTTTAAAAAATTTAGATAAAATAGAATCTTAAAAGTCTTTTAAAAACTAATATTAAAAATTTGTCTGATATAAGTTGCTTTAATTAATAATTGAAATATATTATAAAAAACTAATTAAGTTCTTTATTAATTTTAAATTGGTCTAAGTTAATAAATATATTAATTTATCTAATTTAGCTTATTTGTTCATATCTAAAAATAAAGTAAAAAGTCTTTATCTTCTAATTATAAAAACGCAATTTTACTATTCTAACAAGCACAAAGTTTATCTATAATTTTCATTAAAGCCACATAAGTTTAGTTTTTACTTTTACTAAAATTAAAAATTTCATATTAGAATATCTTCACAAAAAATAATAATAATGATATTAAATAAAGAAGCAAGAGTAATTTAAATATTTTTTATATCTAACTAAATAATTAAAAATATTATTATTAATTATTTTATATATAGAAAAAACCTTTCAAAAAAAATGGTTGAAGGTTTCAAGTCAGGCTTCTATACCACCTAGGACATAAGTCTTGACTCAATTCCTTCTGCTAGGTCTAGCTTTGCCATCAGCATATCATTGTCCTTCTTCTCTTGACCTCTTCCTGGAGGTTCAGTACCACTTTGATGAGCTACTCCATGCTCATCTGGCTAGAAGGGTTGAACTCTGATACCTTCTGATGAAGAACAGACTTCAACTGTTTCCTCGGTTTCTCGCTTGAGGTTGGAGTTCCCGTATGTATATTCTTCAAGGTTGGCTTTCGTTCGTTTTGTTAGATTCAAAGTTGTTAGTTCAGTATTGGTTAAGGTTGTGATTGAGAAGATTGTTAAGATTATTAAGACTTGGTTTTTTGCTTCCTCCGTTCCTTTTTTGCTTAGGAAGAGGAAAGAGATCTTAACGCCTTTTGGAATATCTCACAAAGTCAGACTAACGGATCCTAAAATTAGCTTTAGAAATTGGATAACAGACTCGGAAAAGTGGAAGAGAAATTTTAAACTTTTAAAAAAGAGTAAAGCGAAACTGGAGCTATACAAATGAAAATCGAAGCCTAGCAAGAGCAAGCAAATCAAGGAAAACAATTCAAAATAAAAAAGAAATGTTTCTGCTGTGGAAGCGTATGACATTTTTATCGGAAGTGTTAGAAATTCTAATAGAAATAAAGAAACTATTGGATAAAAGAACAACAAAAGAAGAAAAAAGAAGAAGTAAGAATGAAAAGAATGTATTGCAACCCGAATGGTTCAATATACAAGATTAAGATGGAATCAAGGCAAGTTAAAGGAGGGAAAATCTGGAAAAATCTGAGTTCCCAATCTCGCTAAAATTGGGCGACCGAACTTTTATATTTAACAGCAGGGAGCATGAACTGCTGTCTTCCTGACGGAGTTGGAAATCCCTAAAGCGGAAAACTTAAAATTAATATTATTATTTATTATTTTATCCTTTAAACTATTTATTAATAAAACTTACTATTTATTATTTAATTTAGTATTTATTAGTTATTTATATTTTTAATTACTTAATTTTTTTAATTTAAATAAGGATATATTATAATTAATCTAAAAATATACTTTTTATTTTAAAATTTCTATGTTATTCAATTATTCCATAAATAATTAATACAGTCTTACTCAATTTTAGTAAGTTATTTATACTTTTATTTAAAAAAATTTTATTTTCTTTCTTTATAAATTTAAATAAACTTGATTATGTTCTAATAATAACTATCTTTATTTATTTTTACCAGTTTAGCTTTTAATTTATTCAAAATAAATGCATTATAATCTCACTAAGGTACTTTATTACTTGCTAAGCTGCTTGAGTTTTTTTATCTATAGCTGGAATTTTATTTTATGTCTAGTGTTTTGAAAAATAAAGTTAAAATAATGTAGATATAATAAAAAATTTAACTTGCAACTAGAATAAATTATAGCAAGCAAAGTCATTTAAAGAGAAAAAAGGATTTATACTGAACTAAGATAAAATATCACAAAAGGAGATAAAGTAACTTTTAGTTTGAAGCATTCTAAATTAGAAAATAAAAAAGAACAAAAATAAATAAGAGAATAAAAAGCGAATGCTTAAAAAATGAGGATAGATATTATATATTTTAGTAAGAATAATATTAAATTAAATTATTTTGTATAAGATTTAAACTTATTTACTATATTTGGTTTGTATAGTTGTTATCTATTAATCTTTTATCTATATTCATAGAAATTACCTTACACTCTTTATTAATTATTAAAATAAAGATAAAGTTTTTGTCAATATTTTACAAAACAACTACCAGTTTATGAAGAATCAAAATTGATCGCATATGGTTTAAAATGATTAGTCTCCTAGTCTGCTTAATATAAATTTCTTTTAATCCTTCATTTTGAAACTTGTGTATATTTTTGAGTATATTTTTCGAATTTTCTCATTATAAAGTTTTATCTTAAAAATAATTGAAATCTAAATTTTTAAATTTACAAAAAATTTCCATTTTTTAAGAAAAACTTAAAGCAATAAAAGAGAAATTACCTGTTTGGCAATGTAAAATTATAGTGAAGATAAGGATAAATAGCTTTTACCTAGATTACTCTAATTATATCTGTATTCAACAAACTTTATTATTATAATAACTTTCTTAGAATTAAGTTACAAGTAAAAAGAAAAGCATAATAAGCAAAGATTTAACCTAATATCTATTTTGCTGCTTATAAAAATTTATAAATAAAAGATGAGTAGGGGAATATAAAATTTTAATAATAATGTCAATTAAATAAATTTTAATACAGAGCAGCTCTTATGTTTTTAGATAAAGTTTAATGTTTTATAATAAAAAACATTATAATTTTAAAATAAATAACTTAAAATAATACAAAAATATTTATAATTTATCATTATTTTTTAAGATGCTTTAAATACCTATTCCGATATATTAAAATGTATATCTATTTTATAAATAATTAAATTTAGCTTTCAGAGTAAAAAATCTAATTAAAATGATGAAAAGAACATCAAGAAATTGGGATTAGTTTTTATATAATTTCTTGCTATAACTTACTAGCTTGGGTAGAAATTCAAATTTTACTTTTATAGTAGATGGAATAAAAACTAAGATAAGAGGATTAAATTATAAAAAATGAAAAGTTGGGAGACTAATTATTAAGGAATGTATTAACATTTGATTAAATAAAATAATAAAAAAGTCTTGAAGAAAAATTTAAATCAATTATTTCAGAATGAACTGATTAAGTAGATTTTATTAAATTTCTATATTAAATTAAAAGAATTAAGAAATTAGAAAATTAATTTAATTTAATTATTATTTACAATCCTCTAAATAATGATTAATTATTTATTTAAAACTGAATGATATTCCTATCTAATTTCTTTGAATAAAAGTTATTTAATCAAATATTGATTTTACAAGAGGCCAGAAAATAAAGTCTGAAATTGTTTCAATTTTAAATTAAAAGAAAAGAAAATTATAGTAAATTAATGGGAAAATGAATTCAAGCTTTATTGTAATTAAGAAGGTTAATTTGCAGGGAAAAAATAATTCTGACTAAACAAAGAAACTCCTTATATCTAATATGAAGTTAATAAATTCAATAATAAAGGAATGGACCTCAACCTATGGTAAATTATTAGAAAGAACAATCTAAAAATCATCAGGATTTATGATAGACTTAATCTAAAAAAAATTTGAAGTTAATGCTTTTATTAAGAAATAAATTTTTATTTGTGATGAATCAATGGATTTCTATGAATAGAAAAACGAAGAAGAAATATAAGAAAAGAAGTTGAAAATAAGTTTTAAGGAAGTGTTAACAGCCTTTAGTTATACTATTTCAGTAGTTCGAAAAAGTAAAATTGAATGGATTTCCATGAATATTAAAAAGTGAAGAAAGTAAGAGACCTTAGTATCTGGCATCTTTCATCAATAACGTTACTGATGCCTCTTATTTATTTATTTATTTATCTTCTCTCTTGGCTCTTACGAGATTCTTGTTCAGTTCTTCGCCTATGGGTACTTCCTGGTACCAGATCTTAAGTCAATGTCAGTTGGAGGATTGCTCCTCCAAATATAGGTGAAATCACTGTTGATAATAATTATTATTATCATATCCTGGAAAAATAACTAAAGTTTAGATAAAAATTAAATATTATCCAAAAAAAAATTTCTTACGTTGTAAATTTCGTTGCTTATTAGTGCTAAGTTATTTTAAAGCATAGGCTCCTATGAATTATTAGATATAAATTTATGGGTCATTTTTGTATATTTGCTTTATAATTTAGCATTCAATTTTATGGAATTGTACTATTGTTAAATCAAAACAATTCATATACAATCTTACTTTAGATTTTACATTCCTTAGAAGAAGTAATCTCTTTAGAATTTTTTTTCTGCATTTATTATAATATTATATTATATTATATTATATAAAATGGATGTCGGCTGCGTCAGTCAAACTAGTAGGTAATCTAGTGCAGTGTATACTGCATTGCAAGTAATCTCGCACTAGATGCCACCACGGGGAAGGGTGGATAAGCTCTGTTGAGACGTATCTAACTTACCCCGAGGGTTCTCTCTAGTAGTATGAAAGTTTGACTGACGGGCCTTCTAATTACCAACTTAATAACTATTTTTATTTGGACCTTATTCAAGAAGACTGAAGCATTTGACTCAAGATTTTAGAATAATTTTTAATAAGAAGATTCCCTATTTGGAGAAGCTGACATAACTCATCGGACCTCTAGAATTTAACAAGAATCATGAGAACATTTTTAAATATTAAATATTAATATTGAAAGAGCTGTGCGCCATCGAGGTGCTACGCGCTCTATAATCATTTTTATTTATTTATAGAGATGTTATTCTCTTTATCTTTTTGCTTTTTTATATTCTTATTATTTTAATTTTATCAGTTTTTTTCTGGAGATATGAGTTAATTTCTTGAATGCTACTGAACATTATTATTTGATTTAAAATGCTTAGTTTGGTTTTTCTTCTAGATTGTTTTTAAAACAAATTTTCTTTCGTATTATTTCTTGTAAACTCTCTTAACTTTACTCGACTATCAATTTAAAATAAATTTTTATAGTTAAAAGTTTCTTATTTTTAGATAGCAAATCAATAGAACAAAATTTCATAGAAATTGCTAGAAGTATAATATAATAATTATCAATGATAACTCTGATTAATAGATTGAGTGTTTAACGCTAGTTCCTTAATAGCAAAATAGAAAAAGAAAGTTATTAATGAAAATAGCAAGTAAAGTGAAATAAAAACTATAAAAATATGAAAATGTATGAATAAAACAGAAATCTTATCACAGAAAAACAAATTGGATTCTTTTTTTATTTAGTTAATTATGTATTATAATCTTATTTTTTATAGATATTAAGCAGCTAAATAAGAAAGGTATCCTATTATTCTAATTTCTTCACACGTTATATTTGATTAACTAATTGACAAATTCATTTTTAAAGTCAATAATACGTAAATAATTTGGTCATTTTTGCACTTAAGATTGAGTCGCATAGTAATTTTAAGCTTGAAAGATTCGAGATAAAATTATATAAAAAGCGCTGAAAAAACTTAAACCCATAAAATATAAAATTAAGTTATTTATTGTGTTCAATTTAATATTTAGTGTATTTATTTAAATGAAGATCACCTGATTTTATAGAGCCTAGAAATTAGGCTTAACTAGAGTATTTTAAAGTTTGTAAGATATAAATTATTATTCTCGACTCTTCAATGCTTATGCTTTCTTAAAATTTTCAATTATTATTTACTTAAAAATTCCTTTTAGAAGAGGAGAATTTTATTTATAAATTAACTAATCAGATTTAGATACTAAAGTGTTAGTTAAGAGTAAATATACCAAAGGTTGCATTTGTGTAGCCAAATTATATAATCTCTCCTCTACTATTTTTTTTGTTATTTAGATTTTAGAATAGAAATTTATTCTTTTTTCTATATAAATGAAGCTAAAACAGTCCAATTACATCCATTCTTCTCTATAGCTCAAATTATTTAGCCTTTATTAAAAAAACTCGTAAGGTTTTTTTTGAAATCCTTATGTTCTTAATTAAAAATGTATTTTCCTATTTAAACCTATTTTTCATATTTAGACTGATTATCTTTCATGAAATTAGTGACTTCACCCCTCTATAAGCTAGAAGCTTTTTATTAATCAAATACCTATTAAACTTCATCTAATAACTACCATTAAATGTAGTCAGCTTAATAGATAAAAAAGGTTTATAACCCTTTTTATGATGAGATTACGTATTCCATTATTATTTAGTTATTTAATATCTATTCATTATGACTATTTATAAGGCTTTTAAGACTATTTAATTTTATTAAGATTTACTTGAAGTTTCTTCAAATAAAATCTGAGAAAATAGAAGGCTTTATAAATATGACCATTATTTATAAGTTTAATAGCATGTAATTATAAAAAATGAAATAAAAACTTTAAGAAGAATATCCAGATGGAACTAGAAACGATAACTTAAGCTGATGATAGCAAAAACATACATAATTAAAATAACTTAGCAATCCTTAAATAATTATGTCTCAAAAAGTATCTTAACAGAGCTATTATCTAACGTAAATTAAGAGTTTTAAAGGAAAGAGAGAATGGCTAGTAATTTTATAATAAATACTTTCTAATATCTTTTAATATTAATATTGCTATTTATCATATATCACTTTGCAAGAATCTCTTATATTAAATAAATGGAAGATGGCTAGCATAAGCATAATTATTAATATTCTTATCTTTAAATGAAACTTAATTTTTGAACTATATTATGTGCAATAAAGGCAATTTAGCATGCTAGTTCTTTTTGTTAGAATAGCTAAATTATTTTGAATATAAGAAACTAGAATATGATAGATAAATTTCGACTCTAAATATATTAACAGCGTATAGAGGAAATTAGCTAGCTTAATACCATATTATTATGGTTTTTTACTAAGATGTGAAAAGAGAATATTGATCTAATTAGAAGTGATTATAATGAGATAGATCTATTTATTTCTTGTTTTATATCTAAAAGAAAATCAAAACCTAGACTTATCTCAATTCTTATTAACTTAAATAATTAAATTAAAAACTTTAGACAAAAGGATGCCCTTTGCAGAAAGGGAACTAATTATATATAACAATAATAAACAGAAAAAAGACAAAAAAGATAAACTTTATAAAAGTTAAAGGTCAAGAGTAATAAAGCGTGTCAAATATCTAGTAGTCAAAGTCCTAATTCTTAATAGATTCACTAAGGATTTTAAAATTCATCTCCAGTTTTTTCTTAATTCCATCAGCAAACTACTGCCTAGTTAATTATTTCTTGCTATCCTAATCAAATTCTTAAAGGAACTTTAATAGAGCTTTTTACTAGTTTTTACGAAACTGGGGAATTTTGGAAATGTTTTAGAACTAAATTAGGTCTTATTGATACTGTATAAAATATTACTGTATCCATCCATGAAAAGAGGAAATCTATAGCCAGATCTATTTCTTGAGGACTGATTTTCCAAAACATATGCGTAATTAGGTATTCTAAATATAAAAAGGATACCACTGAAGTTAAATTCTCCATCTCCTGTTGCATCTATTTCTGAAAACAGTTGCTAAGATAAGGCGAAAGGTTCTTTTCCAGAAGAATATGTATTATAATAAATTTAGTTATCCTATTTAATATTAAGCAGGATCTAATTTAAATCTGATTCAGTTATGAAACCTTTTCCTTGCTTATCCAACCTTAAAAATGATTGCTCGTATTTAATCTTTGACTGAGACTTAAATAATTTCAGCACGATAAACTAGAAGATTATTCTTTACCAGATGTTAAGCTTTGAATATGCAGTGAGCTTATAAAAGAGCTCTCTATTCTGTCTTTTAAGTGATGATTTAGTCTAGAAAAATCCTAATTCTAGTATTTATTCAGGCTAATTACGCTTTTAGGTATCCTTTTGAAAGCACATTTAAAATAGATCGTATAATGCTTCAGACATGTACTTTTTGTTTTACCGTAATAGCTTAAAAAGTAGTTCATGATTGTTATTCTTGCTATTTTATATACTTTACTCTCAGCCTTTAATCATGTTTTTAGGATGATCTCCTAAAGCCATCTATAGGAGAATTACTCCAATTGCAAACATATCAGCTGAGCAGTTTACTTTTTGAGAGTGATCGTAAAGCTCATTTGAAAAATAATAGTTTTAGTCAAACTATCTCTCAATAGATTTGCTTGAAGGTTGGTGCTCGAATATAATTGACTCTGTAAATTTTGTAAGCTTGATGATTTTAAAGTTCCTTGGGTTCTAAACGAAAATATTTTCAGGAGTGAAGCTAAAAAGAATAGTTTTATTCTTACGAAGGTAGCTAGCTAAAAGTAACAGGGAATATCCTAACTTACGAATTTAGATTTCTTCAAATTTTTTTTATTAATTAATAATGTCTTGCAATGAATAGCTTGGAAGCTAATTCATTACTACTGTAAATTCGTTTTAATCTTAGAAATATTCCACAGAAGAAGCTAGAAAGGGATGATCTAACCTTTATAGAAATTCTATTTGCTTATCAATTATTTTGCTATTTTAGCTTTTTATCTAAAAAACTTGGTGAGTAAACTTCTGCTAGAGGAAAGTACTTAGGACATTCTTGTAGTATAAATTATACCCTTCGTTCTTTATTTGCAAGTTGTCAAAGGTAAAATCATTTTTCAAATCCTCGAAATATGAAATTTTTGCCTGCATATTTTTAAAAGGAACTGATCTTAAGTCCAAAAATGCCTAATTTCAATCTTTTCTTTCCCTTGCTATTTCTACACTTAGAATTGCTAGTTCTTAATTCAAAACTTCATCTCCATTATTCTCGCTTTTTTCCAGATTCTATTTCTTGCTTTAACGATTTTCACCACAACACGAGATTTCCAACCCCATTTTTTATAAATTTAAAAAATTAAAGAATTTTCAAACTTTTTCTTAGTCTTTTCTTCCAAAGCTCTTCAATCCTTAATAAAAGTATTTCTATTTCTATAAATCCACATATATTGTAATGAATTATAAAGTATCTAAAGCCTAAAAGTGTAGTGAAGAGCAAGATGACTAAGCTATTAATACTTTAAAAATTAATTAATAATATTAAATCTAAAAAACTAATTCTTCTAGTGTAAAAATAGAGGAATATTATATATCATATACCTCTAAATTTGATATATCATTGGAACTTTATTTCTAACTTCTGCTTAATTTCCATACTTTTTGCTTATTTTATAGATATAATAAGAGGGTAAATTATCTATGGTAAAGGAGGATTCTAAATGGCTTAATAGAAAGTTTAAATTTAAATAGGGATGATGCTACTATTTGAGTTTTTTGCTGCTTTTTATTTTGATAATTAATCAGTTAAAATGAGATTGTTGCTACTCATCCTGATGTTATATTTTAATTCTAACTATCTAAATTTTTTCTTAAAAGGCTTAGTTAAAAGTATAAACTTAAAGAATTTACTAATGCTGTTTATACGAAGTAAAGAAGTGAATGATGATATAGTCTAAAAATTAATAGGTTTTGATCTTATAAATCTTTTATATAATATGATCATTTATTGAGAACATCGTTCTTAATTTATTCCAATAGCGGGTTATGGTTTATGTAATTAGGCATTATTAAAGAAAACAGATACCAAAATGATGCTATATTGCATTTTAATTTATATAGATTTTTAATAAGATACAGCTTAAATAAAAATTAACAGTTAGCTTACTCATATAATTAAAAGTAGGCTTTGCTTTATTTAATTAATTTAACTTATATAGTACAAGCAGGATTTATAATGTAATAATAAGTTTATGAACTTAGATAATTAATAAGTATCTGAAGCATGTTGTTTAATATAATTATAAATTATTATGTACCTCATTCCTTACTCTCTGTACCAAACATATAAATTCTCATCAGCTTCCTATATTATCTTAAAAACCTTATAGTTTAATTAATAGTTTATGTATCTGTTTTTCTTCAATCCACAATTCACCTAAATTTTATATTAATAATCTTTCTTAGTCAATATAATATAACAAGGTTTTCTGGCTTTAATTCCTCAATTTTTAATATAATGAATTTATTTAAGCTAAATTTAAGATAATTGATTATAAGCGAAATATCTATAATTATTATAAACTTTAAATAGTGATAAATATATCCTAACTAAAAGGAATACTTAGAATCATAGATTTAAACTAACTGGTAATTTAATAAATTAAAGATGCAATAAGAGTGAGTCAATTTAATTTAATTAGCTTTTTATTTAGTTTAAAAATAATAAATCTCTTTCCAGAAGATTAGGGCTAATAGGATAATTTCTTCTAGTTCTTACAATTTTATAATTATAGTATGATAAATAAATATCTAGATTTGACTGTAAAGTATTATTATAGAATAAATTCTAGCATTTATTAAATTATTAGATCAAATAATAAGCTTTTATTTTAGATATGATTAAGCATAATGATATATTATATTTATATATTCTAATAGATAATAAAGAAACTTAATAAGCAATAAGAGTCATAGGGTGCTAAAATATTTTAAACTGTGATTCTTCTTATAAACACTTTTAGGAACTAGTTTTATCCTAAAAGTCTATTTTTCTAGATATCTGAAACTTTATAGTGCATTTTTAATAAATTCTAACTTTATTAATAACTTTATAATTTTTAATCTGAAGGCTAGTTTAAATAAAATTAAAATTAAAAATAAACAAATAAAGGTTAAGAAAATAGCTTTTTAATTTAAACTTTGAAATTACATTTAGCAAAAGATATTAAATATAACCAAAGGTAAACAAGAAAATATTAGTTGGAGATATTAAAATCATTTTAGAAATTTAAATTATTAAGAATAAAGAAATAAGCTAAATAAGAAATTATAGGCAGAAACTTTAATGCCTGAGAAGATACAGTTCTTTTCGAAAAATAAATAGAATTAATTTTAAATCTTTATAATTAAGATAGAATGTGCTTAAAGAAATAATTCTTTTACTAAAATAAAAAATAAAGAATCATCTTATTTATTAAATAAAACTTATTAATAAAATAATTCTACCCTTAAATGCTATACTTTAACAACTATCTTGTAATCATTAGATAATTTAAGATATAATCCATAAATTTTTCCTTAATAAATATGTGAAAAAAACATTAATGCTTTAAGAACGCGTCTTTTATTTTACAACTTTTAAACTTTTAATTTAATAATAGTTATGAATGAAATAGCTTGAAATTAACTTTCATGAAGAATTAAATATTAGTTAAAGAAAGTTAAATTTAAGGTCTTCAAGTATGGAACAGAATTTAAATTAAAAAATACAAAAAATAAGAGAAAAAAGAATTATTAATAAAATATTCTTTATATGAATATAAATATGAATAAGCATTAATTTCTTTTTCAATTTTAATCCTCATAATTTATTTCAGAAAATAATTTCAGTATTTATAAAAAAAAATGTTCACTTAAAAATAGCAAAATAATTTAATTTATAAAAGATTAATTTCTAATTCTAAAATTAAATAAATATTTATATAATTTAATAATATTATTCTTTTAATTATTAAGTTTAAAAATATTGGAAAATAAATAATATTTATTAAATTTTTTAAGCAACATAAATAATCTCGCTTTTTTTAATTTTCTTTTAATCTTTATTTTACTAATTTTGTTTGAATAAATAAGGGATATTTTACATAATGAAATGTAAATTTATTAATAAATTAAGTTTTATTTCTTTAATATTTATTTAAACTTTACCTTGCATTATTTATAATTAATTTTAAAAAATATTCTTAGCATTATATTTTTATATTAATTTAAAGATAGATGAATAAATAATCAAATAATATTTGTATTAATTGCCTATATTTTTATAGTTATATTAAAATAATATTATTATAGATAATTAAATTATGCTTAAATTTTAATTAAATTTACAGAATATATTATATTCATTTTTTTATTTTTTAGTACTTTTAGTATAAATTAAGAAGTTTTTTTAAAATTATAAATTTCAGTTTAATTAATGGATCATATTTAAAATCTTAAAATTATTTTTATAAGAAATCATCTGTACTATTATAATATGTAGGAACTTCAGGATCTATAATATGAAAAAAAATAAGGATCTGCTTAAGATAGTCAAGATATCGAAAAGCTTAGAATTAGAATGTTTTTAATTTAATTTTAATTTGAAATGATTTAGCTATATTAAATTAATTTAATTCATATAAATAAGAGATCTTAAACTTAATTCGGTATTCAAATATTTGTTTCCATCTCTTTAAAATATTTTTAGTTAGGGATAGAATAGATGTTCTTAAAATTTGCAACACGAAAAGATAAAAAGAGATGTTATCTAAAAATAATTTAGAATATACAAAATTATTAAAAAATGAAAATCTTTAATGTTTATTGCCTTCTATTAAATTATTTAAAGGAAAATTATAATATAAATTAAATTATTTTTAGGTTCTTTATCTATAAAAGAAATTGTTTTAGCTTTTGTGCTAAAGAAGCTAAAATTTCAATTTAAAATATTTAGCTCCTTATACAAGCTAGGCTTATTTGGAATTTAGAATAGAAGAAATTTTAGCAAAAGAAAATTATTAGAATAAATCAATTATATAGTAATAGCTATTAAATTTCTTATATTTTAATAAGTTAATTGAATCTTGCTAAACAAGATTCTTCAAATTTTTTATTTTTTTACTAAAATTCTAAAACAAGCAAGAATAAATTGATTTTTTTAATTGATTTTTAGCTATAAACATTTTTTAAATGAAAACTTAAAAATTAATTTTTAAGTTTTTCTAGTTATCTACTTGAAGAACTCAATATAAATTTACCAGAATTTAATGAACTCTATTATAAAGATATGAAATTGAATTTCCCTTTAAATGATAAATAAAAGTTTTAATTTTATTACATCTTTTTGGTTTAGTTGTTCATAGTTAATTTTTTATTTTCCAAAATGATAAGTAAGTATATTCTAATTGTAAAAAAATTTAAATGAAAGAAGAAAATTTTGAAATAAACTAAATTTTAATTTTTCTTTTCCTACTTATATATTAAAAAATAAATATCTAAGTTTTGTAATCAAAGAAGATAAGCATATAAAATCATAAACTATGTAAGAATTAAGTTAGCATATAGTCAGCCAAATTAAATTAACTCAAATGTTTATAATTAATACGAAGATTTCTTAAGTTATTTTATAAGAAATAGGAAAAATAATTAACTTTTCAAAGATTACATTGATATTTTTCCTTAACAAATTGAATTAATTTTAAGTTAAAGACAAAAAGAAAATTCAAAATCAAAATTACTTATTTAAAAACTTTATTTAATTCTTCTATTAAAGTGTGAAATTTAAAATAAAGTAAGTGCAATCTTAGATAAAGCAAACTTTTATTTTATTTTTTTACAAACTATTTTTGAGTAATATAATTTTAATAAATTATTTAATGGAGAATTAATTTAAAATATTAAAAGTTATTTTATATCTAAAAATTTATTACATACTCTTAAATTTTAAAAGTCTTAAAACAATTATTTATTTAAATTAATATTTATTGGTTTTATTATTTTTTAAATATAAATTTAATATTTTTTAAAATTAAATTTTTTTAATAATTTTGACTTTAAATTATCTTAAAAAAAACATAACTTAGATTTAATTAATGAGATAAAACAAAATAAGTTATATGTATATAAATTAAAGCATAAATTAATTTAGAGTGCTTAAAAATTAAATTTAGGCTAAAATTAAAAAAATTAAATAGATTTATTTAATAAATTATTAATTTAAAACTAAATATTATTAATTAAAATTTTATATATTAAGCTAATAATTAAATTGCTTGAAGAATAAATGATTTATAAATCTTTTTTTAAATATTAGTTATCAAAATTAAAGGATTGATAAAAGGAGTTAAATAGTATACATTTATTTAAATAAATTTTTATAAAGAAATTAATAATCATAATATTTATAAAAGAGAAATTTTGTTAATAGCTTAAGTTTTCTAATTTTAACTTTTTTAATTATGTTTATTAACAAAATAATTAGCATTATTTTATCATCAATAATTTAACTAAATGAAAACAAATTAAAATATAATAGATATTGTAATAATCTTTATTAATTCATTGTATCTTTTAAATAGTTATTTTAAATTATTTTATAAGAAAAAATTTTTAATAAAAGTTAATAAATTTCAATATTAGAAAGATATATATATAGACTGAGATGTTTTAAATAGAATATAGAAATTAAAATAGATAAAAGAATTTTAAGAATTCTTCTTTATTAAAAATAAAAAATTTTAATTTAAATAAATTTAAAACTTATTACATTTTTTAGAATTAAATGGCACAAAAATTAAAATAAATTTCAATATTAATTATGCTTTAAATAAATTAAATTAAAAGAGTTTCTAAAAATATACTTATAAATATTAAAATCATACTAAATAAATTTTGGTTAAAAAAAAATTTTAATGCTTAATAAAAAATTAATTAAAAATTTTTAAGTGTAATTTTATAAATAAAATTAAGTAATATAATTCTATTTAATGGGTTTTTTAATTTTTAGTTAAAATTAATTATTTTAATTAGAAAAATCATAAGTAAAAATGAATATTCTTTAGTTTATAAAAAAATTAAGATATAGATAGATTAAATATTTATAACTACATTTATTTTATAATTAATTATTTATATCAAAAGTATGAGATTATGATATATTTAATAACAAATAAATTATAAAAAAATTCATTCAAAATTAATTAATTTTTTTTAATTTATTTTAATTAAGAAAATTTAAAAGTTTTAAATATTTTATTCCAAGTAAGTACTTCTTAGTTTATTTAACTTAAAAATATTAAAACCAATTTTGTAGATTTATTCAATTAAATTTCTAATCATTTTTAAATAAAGTTAGTTTTTATTTTCAATATAATATGAAATAATTTATTTTTTATTCCTCAAATAAATACATTAAATTTAAAAGAGTAGATGCTAATTATCAAATCAATAGAATGAAAGTTAAAAGTTAAAATATTTCTTAAGCCAATGAAAAAAGTAAAAGATGTTTATATCTTGAAAATAGTTTTTCAAAATTAGACATTCTTTTAATAAAAATTTTGTTAATAATATTTAAAACAATTTATCTTTATGGGGAGAGTTTTTTCATTTAAAAAATCCATATTGAAATTTAGCTTTTATTTTAAGAAAATTTAAAGATAGATTTGTTAATGACTTTTTAACTATTAATAAAATGAAAGAATAAAACTTAAATATAAAATAATATGTGTATTGTTCATAAAGTTAACTTGCAATGAATTACATAAATAAATAGAATTCGAATCTTTCATTTATTAAGTATTATTTTTAATAATTACACTTATATCCTTTTAATATTTATAAATGTATATAAGTTTATTTATTTTAAATTATCTTAGAAATAATTTATTCAAAGTAAGTTAAGAATATAATAATGCATAATCCTTATTTTTTATATCTGTTTCACTTTTAAGAAATAATTATTTCTAACTAATACTGAAATATTAAGCATAACTTTATTCTAAATTGTATTATTTTAAAATAGGCGAATGGAAACGATAAAATTTTAAGATATATAAAAGGGCTTAAAATCTTAAGAAATAAAGTAAAAATAATTATAAGCTTAACTATAATATAAGCCTTTCTTTATTTTAAATGTAGCTAATATTAAAAAGAATTTAAAGCATAAAAATCTAAAATAATAACTTTTGCAAATAATTAAAAAAATTTAATGTCAAAATCAACAAAAGTAAAAGATTTAATTTGAGTCTAAATTATAATTAAAAATATAAAAAAAGGAAAGATACTCATTAAAGGTTGAAATATCAAAAATAAATAATAACAATTATTTTCTTTAAAATTTTTTTATTTATCTTATCCAAATTTAAGATTGGAAAGCTTATCAACTACTATTATCATCACCCAGAAATTTTATTTTTTATTGGTCTATATATCTTCATGATTTTACTCTTCTTTAAATCTTCTTTGCAATTTTTTTATTTAAATTATTATTTAAAATAATAATTTGTGTTTTAAATATAAGAAAAAATATTATTAAGAAAATTATTATATATAAAATTTATTTAAAATCTGACTTTCTATAATTGAGATAAGATATTCGTTATATATAGAAATTTCTAAAATAAATTTTATTAAAAACCAAAACCTGAATCTATGTAATCCATCTATAAAAATTAATTAGAATAAATAATTTTTTTAATATCTCCATTACTTTCAATTTAGAAAAGTAAGAGATAAAAAAATAAAAGTAAGGTTATAGATGCCTAAAAATTTATTAAATGTAAATTTAAAAATATTAATAAAAAAAGTTTAGGGAATTAATATAAGTAGAAAAAAATAGATAATTATTTAATAAAAACAAAACTATTTCATAAAATTAAATAATTACATTTATACAATTAAAAAACAAAATATTTAGAGATAAGCATCTCTTTTTATTTTTTCATAAAGTTATTAAAAGAAATTTATAAATATATGAGATTTAAAAATAAAATGTAGATTATGAAGTAATATAGAATTAGAAATTTAAAAGCATGATAATGATTATTAATTATTTACTTTAAAATTTAATTATTCTTAGTATCAATGCTATTTATTAAAACTTAACATTGCTTTAGAAGCATTTTCATTTATTTTTACTAAGAACATTTAGAAAGAATTGAAAATTATTTATAAAAGCTAATTATATTATTAAAGATGCACATTTTCTTTATATTTATTCTATTTAAAAAAGTTAAATTTTAATTTTAAAGTTTGTGTATATAAATAAGAATAAAATAATAATTAAATAAAGAAAATAATTAAGAAACTTTTATATTAATTTTCTAAAATATAATCTTAAGTCTTAATACAATCTTCACACCAATCTAACGATCCATCTTTGCTAATTAATCAAAATTTAGAATAAACTAATCTAAATAATACATTCACTAAGCTAATTCTATTATTATGAAGAAATTTACTATTTTATCTAAATTCTAAATGTTTATTTATTTCAGTATGTTTAGAGGTAAATTATTAAGAAAATATTAAAATAAATTAAAGTGCTTCAAAAGTAACTAAGTAATGAGGAAATAAATATACCTAATTTAATTTATAAGTATTTTAATATTTATGGAAATAAAAAAGCTAATCTTAAAAATAAAACTTAAAGGATTTTGTAAAATGATGAATCTGGGAATATTTTCATAAAATAATATTAATATAATTATAATTAAATTAAATTTTAATTAGGAATTTAACTTAATGCTTAAAATTATTTATTTTTATTCTACATACAACTAAAATTAATATATCTATATAAACTTAATAGAAAAATTATAAATTATTTAAAAAATAAAACTGAATAAAACTATTAGTTATAAATAAGAATAAATGAAAAATATCTATATATTAATTTTTATTAACTTTAATCTAATTAAATTTGTATATTTTTGATTTAAGTAACAATTAATATTAATGCTATGCTTTATAATTTTTCATTAAGATTCATTAAATAGGATATCATTCTTTTTAATCAGAAGTTTATTTAGATTTATTCATTTATTTTTTCTTTAATGACTAACAAAATTTATATTAATTTATAGAAAATTTTGCTTATAATTAAATATTAATGAGAGAAATTAGGAATAAAAAGTGAGAAACTTTTTCTTTCTAAAATTAATTTTTTATTAATAGATTAAAAATAAAATAAAAATAGATATCTCAGTATTATAATAATTTAATCATACAAATTTTAATTAAATTTAGTTTAATTATTAATCGATATTTAATAAAAGTTAAAATGGAAATTATCAGTTGTAAAGAGTTGTATCTTTAGAATTTAATAATCATATTTAAAAGTTTAAATTATCTTGATTTTCAATTATCTAAATTGAAATATAATTTTAAATAAATATATTTTAATTTAAAAAGAAAATAGTTTCTCTTAATTATATATGATCTATAAATATTAAATTAAGGTAATTATTAGTTTAAGTTAAATATATTATATTTCATTATTAAAATTTAAAATTATTAAATAGTTAATTGAATAAAACAATTCTTTAGATTTAAATTAAATACTTCCTAAATGTAATATAATTAATAGTTAAATTCTCTTTTTCTAAATTAAATTTTATTTATTTATTAAAGAAGAAGAACAGATTTAAATAAATTCTATTGTCTTTTTGGTTATTATTAAATTAAAAAAATTCCCAAAAATAATTTAGAAAAAAGTGCTGAAAGAAAGTTATTTAAAGACATCTAAGATATGTGATAGTAAAATTTAAAAATAAAACTAAAATCTTAATTTACTTTTGCTATATTAGTTAGATAAATAATTATTTCAATAACCTTAAAAAATTCATAAGAAATTAGATAAGATAAAAAGAGAAAGAAATTTTATTTGCATAGGATTTTCATTTATCATTTATTTTTGCTTAATTTTATTTTTTTAAGTTATAAATAAATTATTAATAAACAAAAAATAAACAATAAATTTATATAAGAATTTAAGATATTAAAAATAAATTATAATTGAGTATGTTTAAATAAAAGCTTCTTATCATTTTTTATCTATTTCATTAGCTAATTAGTAGGTAGTTTATTAAAAGTTCAAATTTAATTTTTATTTTTTTTTACTAATTTTTATTTTAAGAATTATCTATTTTTCGAACTAAAATTACATAAATAAAGAATCATAATTTCAAAGATGCTCTTAAATTCGAACTAATAATAAATAAGATTATAAAAAATTTTAAGAAAAAGGCAAAGCTGATTTAGAAAATAAGGTTAATTTAAAAAAGTAGCTTAAGAGTAACCATTTTCATAGCCTAGAAAAAGCATCTTAATTAGTTAGATTATATAAAAAATAAAAATTTAGTTTTTAATAAATTTTTTAAGCTTTATAATTTTAATTTTTATAAAGAGAATAAAAATATAAAGGAATTTAAAATTTCTTGCTTTTAATAGAAATTAAATCATAAAATATATAAACTTAATAATTTTTATCTTTATCAATAAATTTTAGCATTTTAAAAATAATAGCTAATCTTTCATATGCTTTACTAGTGATTTATTTATAACTTAACTTTCTATAATTTAGTTATTTAATTATTTTGATTACCTTTTAAGTCTGATTTTTTTGATTGAATACTTATGATTTAAACTTTAACTTATTTAGTATAGATATTTGTATAATTTTCTTAAGCTTTGTAATAATTCACTTGGTTGTTTAAATAAAAAAGTTTAGCTAAATTCTCTTAGTTTGATAATCAATCGATATAACTTAAATTTAATAAAATGGATATTCTAGTTCTAAGCTTTTTGGTATTTTCTATTTCCTTTGCGGAACCTGAGTTTTTCCATATTCAAAATACTGATGTCCCTATTAATTACTCAGGTACAGAACCTTAAGTATATAAAGAGTTCAGAGACTATAGATATGATCCCATAAATTAAACTTAAATGAGTATTTCAGCTTGATTGAAATTTGATTAAAAAGCCTAACCTTAAACATGAGGAATCCCTGTAAAAATTTTAAAAAATAGGGAAAACAGAATTGATTTATTGATACAATAAAACTCTATTAATTAATAAACTATTTATCAAGCTAGAACTGTTTTAAATAATTAAAAAGCAGCTTGTACTTTGATGACTAATTTTGTAAAGGATATTTGAGTATTTATTGGCTTTTCTCTTAGTAAAAATGGATAACTTCAAATTTTTTTTACTCATTCTTAACTTAATAATAGATTTGTAGTAAACTCAACTCTAAATGCAAAATGAATAGATTTTATTTAAAATGACTAAATTTGATAAGTTGCTGCAGCCTCAAAATACAGAGGATACGTCTATTCTCTTAAGTATTACAAGAATTATACTTTAACTTTAAACGATTTTACAATTATTTTAAGTTAACCAAATCAAGGATTCCTCTCTCTTTATGCAAATCTTTCATGTCACTTTAGTTGTTCTAGATGTTATGGATAAAATAGTAGTAATTGCTTGCAATGCTTAGATAGTTTTATTTTTTAGAATGATACTTGTATTTGTATCTAGAAACTTTCTCTAGATAATGTTTGCGCACAAAATTGTCCTCAAACACAACAAGATTAAAATTTGGATAATAAATGCGATTTTTGTAATATGACTATTCCCTTTTGTGAAGAATGCTCTCAGACTGGAGATATTTGTTATAAATGCTCAAACTCTTCGTACAAAGAAAATAATTCTTGTATCCCTTGCACTACATACAATGCATTTTGTGATACTTGTAATAATCAAGCATGCTTATCATGTTAATAAGGTAAAAAACTTACCAACTAGACATGCTAAGACTAATGTGCTGATTCAGAATAAGACTATAATAATGAAGATATTTGTCTACCTTGTGATTAGTAGTTTATTTTTTGTGATAGATGTAATGACACAGAATGCTTGCAATGTAAAGTTGGATACTTCCTTTCATCACAATAATGTATTTAATGCTAAGAAGTTATTTAAAATTGTTCAGAATGTTCTAAAGATGGAAAAGAATGTTACAAGTGTGAAAGTACGGAATTGAAACGAAATAATAATTCTTGTTAAGAAAAATGTACAGAAATGGAATAAGATTACGATTAAGATGGAATTTGCTAACCTTGCAAAGAAGCCCTATAAAATTGCGAGAGATGTGATATAAACAAGAGTTGCAAAAGATGTATTTCAGATGAGTATTTTATAAATTAAAATGATTTTTAATGCAAGCTTTGTAGTGAGTTAATCGAGAACTGTGAAAGATGTGAAGAAAATGCTTAATAATGTGTAAAATGTGCTGTAGGTTATGTTTTATTTAATGGAAACTGCGTAAAAAATTGCCCAAATGAAAGTTTTTATGTGCTAAATTAAATATGCTATAAATGCGAAAAATCTATATAAAACTGCGGATAATGTAGTGAAGATGGCTAGATTTGCAGTAAATGTTTTGAACCATATCTCGTTTCTTTGAATTAAACTTGTGTAGATAAATGTGGAGAAAAGGAATTCGATCTAAATGGAACTTGTCATCCTTGCTCTATAATTTCTAACTACGAATAATGCCAAACAAGCGACTCTTAAAATACTGAATGTTAATCTTGCTAGTAAAATTATACTCTTAATAATGAAAGTTAAATAGAAGAATTTACTAATTAAAGTTATTAAAATTCTACTCAAAAATAAAATACTGAAAGTCTAGAATATTACGACAGCCTTAATGATTTTAATATCTCAATCTAGGAAAAATAATTTATTTAAAGTACAAATATAATATCTTAAATCGGAATTTATTCAAGTTTCGCTGGATCTACTATAGTATCTGTTTCTTCCACTGCTAGTTTATCTTAATTTTCATCAGGTTAAGCTTAATTTTTTTCAGCCGTTCTAATCAACCAACTCATTTTAATGAATGCTTTTGTAGATGTAAATAGAACAGACAATATTAACGCCTATTATTACATGAATTTCAATGGCAACGATCCTATATCAGGAATAAATAACAACGATTTCCTAAGTTTTGATTTAGATTCTAAGAATTTAGAAGTAGATAAAGAAATTTACATTTTAATGAACTATGAAAGTTATACCTTAATAGCTAATTTAATAAGTGCTTTTTTTATTTTAGTTATATTATACTTAATAGATTTTACACTCATTATACTAGGAAGATTGAAATGGAAAGATAAAATAGAAAAAGTGAGAAGAAAATTAACAAACAAGAAATATGTTTCAATGGTGTATAACTTAAAGTCTATGTAAATAACAAATGCAGTTATGTTATAGTTATATCACTTTAGTATGAGTGATTGGTATACTGGCTTAAACTCTTTCCTTGCTGTAGTTATTTTAGTAAGTTCTTTTATTTAGAACATTCAACTTTACTTTATTTTCTAAAGCTATCAAATATGTATCAAATATTTTAACCTAAAAGTAGAATATGACCAGACTAACGAAGAGAAAACAAAGTAGGAGTTAGAAGAGATGAAAGAAAAGTATGTGATTTACTTTGAGTGCATCAAGTAAAATACTAAGTAGCAAGTAATCTTCTAAACTTTATTCTTGATTAGAAGATTTGTTCTTTCTTTTGCAGCTGTTGTGCTTGTAGAGTTTTAAATACTCTAAATCACTATTTATTTGATCATTTGCTCGTTTTGGCTTTTTTACTTAATCTTTAGCAGGCCTTTTACAAGTAAATTATTGTTTGGTCAAGAAATATTAGGAGAAGTAGTGCTAATAATAATCTACTCGTTCAACTTTTATTATAAAGCTAAGGAGGATAAAACATTAGCAGGAGATGAGTTAAAAGAAGCTGAGAATTTAGGTAAGTTTCTAGTGTTTATCTGTTGCTTTTATGCAATAATTGCTTTAACAATTTCGATAATTTTATAAATAAGAGATTTCTATGTTTCATGGAAGTAAAGCAAATTACAAAAAAATAAAATTCATTAAGAAACTATAAAGCAAAGCCAATAGATTTTAGATATAGGAAATGAAAGTCGCTTATAGATAGAACAAATTGTCACAACCAAAGTCACTTAAAGAGAAGAAAATATTTTTATAGATCGTACTTAAGATAAAATATCGCAAGGTGAGTTAAGTTAACCTTAGTTTGAGCCCTTCTAAGATAGAGTATAAAGAAAGTAGAAAAGCGAAGAAATGTAAATAGATTGAGTGTTCGAAAGATGAGTATAGACAATTAACAACTTTATTAAGAATTAAGAAAATTAAAAAATTTAATAAAAAGAACTTAGATTCTTTACTATAATTTAGTATTTTAAAGTTCATTATTTTATAATTAGATTATGTTTTGCTTCGACTCTTTTAATTTTAATTTGGTTGTATGATTAATGAATTTCCATAAATTTGAAACTAAAACTTACACTTGAATTAATAATTTTGAAATATCACTGTTAAGAAAATTAAGTTATTATGAAGTTTTCTTTGCTTATAAAATAAATCAGATACTTCTTAATTCTATTGATTTAGAAATTTTCTATATCAAATTTTTATTTTTATTCATTTAATTCCAAAATTATCAAGAAATCCAATTAGATATTGCCTAAAAGTAATTAACTAAAGTTAATAAAGTTTCTATAATTAATAAATAAGAGTTTAAAACTAATAAAATAATAAGGCTACATTTCTATGGCTATTGAGACTATAAAATTCCTTTAAGAGACTAAATTAAAAATAGTGAACCAAAATTAATAAAATAAAGAAATATTTTAAAATACTCCTATACTCCTATACTCCTATACTTATATACCTTATTTTAAATAAATATAGTAAGTTCTTAACTCTTACAGTTATTTCAAATTAATATAATTTATGGATATTTAGAAATTCTTAAAAATCTCCAATCGAAAAATCTTTCCATCTTATTCCTTAATTATCTTATAGATTGAATGCTATTTAACCTTTTTATAATTTTTAGTTACTAAGTAATTAAATAATAAGCTATTTGGATGAAATCCAATAGCTTAGTAGGAGAATGCTTTTCTCATAATAAAGGTAAAATTATCTTAATCTTAATAATTTTATAATTCTATAAAGTTCAAAGTGTAATTAAATAAAATTTAATACTTTCTAAATATGCTAAAGTTTGCTAGAGCGAGCTTTATTTGTTTTTAGATAAAGCAATGTGATTTAAGTTTATAAAACGCATTAAAGCTAGAATTAAGGGTATCAAGTAGCAAACTAAACTTTGCAATTATATAATAAAAATTTTTTTCTCAAATAAATTAGAAGAAAGCTTAGAATTGTTGAATTAAGGAAAGAATGTTTTGAAAATGAAGCTAATATAGTAATGAAAGATAAATAAAAGAAAAAAGCTATTTTGAACTCTTTGATATTAAATATTCATTAACAAAAAATCTAGTAAAATAAACTTTTCTAAAGATATTAATTTTATATCCAAAGCTTAAATTTTAAAGTTTGAACGAGAAAGAAGCGTATATTATCTGATATAAGTCTTAATTTTTAAGAAATATTAACTTCCTTAATAACTGAATAATTAAAAATTAATTAAAATGCTTATAAAATGTTAATTTTCGTAAATAAAAAGAAATTTTCATTCTTTTTGATTGAGAAATACAAAGAAATAAGTTTTAAAGCAGCTAGAAAGAATGGGAATGAAAATAGTGATATAAATAGCTTATTTCATTTTTGTATGATTTATTTATAAAATTTCGTTTTCTTCTAGAAAGATTATTAATATCATATGGATTTATAAGCTTATAGCTAATTTATTTTAATTTTTTAAATAAGTGCTTGATTGTTTTATTTATGACTTTAAGCTATAGTTAAAATATTAAATTACCTAAGTAATTTTTAAGAGAATTAATAATTTTAGCTTCTTATTCTGCTCATGTTTAATCAACTGAGATTTACTTTTATTGAAATGCTAAAAGAACTAAAATATTAATTACAAATATTATGATTTTATTTAGCTTCTAAGCTTAAATTGTACCTATTTTATTCAAAGTAGATTAAGTTTGATTATAAAAGGTAAAATAATTAAAATTTAATTTTAGCTTAATCAACTATTTACTAAAAAACATTTTATTTGCTTTAAATGTTTCTTTCGAATCTAAATTAATAAATATTCCTTTTATCATAAAAGAGAAGATTAAGTTATAATTGAAGGGAATAGATAGTTATAGTAATATAGTGAAATTAATATAAAATCTTAGTTAATTAAGCTGTAAATTTAGTCATAGCAAATATCTTAATTAAGAACTATTCTTTTTATTTATTTTAATTACTCTAAAATATAAGGATTCAAGAAGTTTTTATTTTACCTTAAAATTTTAACATGCTTATAAAAGAATAAAAATTAAGTTAATAGTTAATTAAATGAGTAATTAAATTTTTACTTTGCTAGGTAAAATTGATAACTAACTAAGAAAAAAAGGATTTTATATTTGAACAGAATTAAAATCTAAATTTTCGTAAATAGATAAAAAATGCTAATATTAAGAAAAATATAAATCCTAAAATATATCACACTTTAATCTAAACAATCTAGATTATTGCAAATTTTTTCTTAAATTAATAAAAATTTAGTTTTTGCTTGAAATTTCTTCTAAAAAGAAACTATAGTTGTCTATAAATATTTACCTTTCTCTACAAAAAATCTTAGATTAGAATTTAAATATACATCCTTTCTTTAAAATAAAAATTAAATACCCTTTTCTTTTTAAACTCTAAATTTAAAAGAATCCAAGTTAATCCTTAAATCTAAATTAGATTATCAAATATTATTTAATTAAGAAGATTTAGGCTATTTTCTATTATGAATATTTTAAAAGAAGTATAATTTATTTGTATCTAATGCATTTCTTTTATTATACTAAATAATTAAAAATTAATTTAAATTAATTAATTATAATCTTAAATATTTCTTTTATTTGCTTAATTAGAAAATATTAACTATTTTAAATTAATATCTTTTAATTTCTTTCTTTTATGAAGATTTATTTTAAAATAATTTGCAATTAGCTTTAGAAATTATTCTTATTTATAGCTTTTTATTTTCCAGTTTTACTTCTTTTAATCTAATTTTCTAAATAGTTAAATTTCTTTTTGAGAAATCTAGTTTATATAAAAGAAATTATATCAGAGTCTTGAATTATTACATAAAGTTAAAGTTAAAAAGCTTTGTTAAAGCCTTAGTAGTCAGCCATCTGACCTATTCTATCAGCTTGTCTCCATTAGTTTGTCTTGAATTCCTACTAGGCTTAGTTAGGCGGTGTAGCACTTCACTAGTGCACCATCCTTTAATATTCTGAATAGTTCTGGTCTTGCACTTAGCGTTCCTAATTATTTATCCAAGGATTAAGATTTGAATTAAAGAATTGTTTTCTATAAATTTTTCCGCTTTATGTTGGATATATCCTAAATAGTTTTCTAAAAATATCTTATTTATTCTTTCTTAAATTTTGCTTAGTTAGTAGCAGTATTTTCATTGGTGTTATTTATTGCACACGTAGCATTTTATTCTTCTTTTAAACTATTATTCCTGTAACACTTATTTAATTTAAATTTACTACTTATTTTAAATAAATGTTTACTGTTTATTTTAATTTGAGGCTTCATTTTCTATTTCCATAGGATCTGATTAATTCTGTTAAAACGAAAATGGCGTTACCTGAATTTATTATTAAATTTAAAGAATTCTTTGTTCCAGTTTGTTTTCTATTTCTTATGATGATTAATATTGTTTCTCAAGTAAAGACGTTATTAGTTTTTCTAATTTTTCTACTTTATCAGTGAGGTATCTATTTTTAAACATAAACTCTTTTAATGACTTAGATAATATTTCTATTTGAGTTTGTGTCGGAAGTTTTTTTAATTCTGGATTTCCAAGTGGTTAATGTTCGTCATATCAATCATATTTCTCACTTTCACTCATTGTAATTATTTCGCTTTTTTATTTTTTAGAGAATTTTCCTGTTTAAATGTTTTGTTCAAAGTTCTGTTATTTCTTAGAAGCCATTTTATTTTAATAATCACATAATAAATTGAGAAAAAGTAGCATAAAAATATAAAAAAGGTATCAAATGTCTTTAAAAATAAAAGATACTTCCAATTACTAAGATATAAAGCATATAAGAAATAAATTAGCGCTTGTTAATTATTATCTTTATTTTGATATTTATATATGAATTTACTTGCTAAAATAAGAGATTAGGAAATTGTATAAACTCTTAAAACTTTGAAGAAAGGTTGATGAGAAAAGAAAGATGTCTTTAAGGGGGAGTAATTAAGTTTATTGCTAGCATCAGTTGAATTTAGTAAAAGAATGAACTTAATTTTATTAATTAAAACTAGAAGATTATTAGCAAAAGGCAACTTTAATGCAGCAAAATAATAAAAAAATTTAATTAATTAATTAATTTCAACTAAAAAGGTTTTTGGACCGGAAACTCCTTTCCGATTGCACGGCCCGACGCTCTCTTTTTATGGAATAACGGGGATATCCTGTTGTGCTCCAGGTACAGCTGCTAGGGAGCTCCATCGCTATGAGAGCCAGGCTTCAAGCCCCTACCAAGAGCGGATAATCTCAAAGACAGTGTTCCCTTCAAAAAATGACTCTAACCAGGGACTTTCTCAGCGACAGGAAAGGAACTTGTTCCTAGCCATAAAACCAGAAAGTGTTGTCACGAAGGTCATTCTCAGCTCCCACCATTTTTTCAATTATAATAAAGAAATTTAATTAAAATGGATATGAAAAAGTAAAAATAGTAATTAAAAGAACACAGTAATCTGATAAGGCAAATAAAATAATATGATTCACTTTAAATACTAAAAATCCAAGAAAGGAAAGATATCACTGCAACTTAACCTAAAATTTAATAAAACATTGCAAAATTTTATTGAGTTGGAAGAAGATAAAATATTAAAAATTATAAAAAATTGTATCAAAATAATTCAGACATATCTGAAATTGGAATAGAAGATTTTGTACCTTTTTGTGTATCCTACTGAATAATAATTCAAAAACTAAAAAGAAATTTGCTTAAAATAAAAAAATGAGAATCAAAATTTAAAATATTGTAAACTTTAGAATCTTAATTAATTAGGTATGAAAAATTTAAGTAATAATTAAATAATTATAAAATAAATGCTAAATATGATAAAAAAATTTAATTTTAATCAAGTAATTCTTTATAAGTTTTGAATTAAGAGATATTAGAGTTTAATAAAAGGTTATAATAACTATATCTTTTTATTAAACAGTTAATAATTTTAAAGATATATAGATTATATTAATATAATATCTCTTTTATTAATAATTAAATTATTTTATAAGCATTTTGTAATTGATTATAACATTAATAATACATTTCTCTTAAGATAAAATTATTTCTTTATCATTAAATTTAAATAAACTTAAAAGATGTTTGTAATTAGAATATCATAATTGTAATTTTTTATTAATTATAATAATATACTCAAGATATTTTAAAGAAGAAAACTATTAAGGATTATAAATTTATTAGCTAAATAAATATGAAAACATTATATGCTTTACTTTATAAAAATTTATACTATTTATTTAGATAATCACAAAAATTTAATTTTTTTAATCTAAATTTCTTGATATTCTAAAGAAAAAAAATTAATAATAATTTTTTAATAAAAATTAATAATTTTAAAAATAATCACAACTGGGTTTGCTTTAAAATTATTTTGCGTAAATTAAGAAAAATTAATAAACAATGAAAAAAATTTCTTTTATTTTTTGATTTTTAGTGATTTTAGTTATTGAGAAGATTCAATGGCTTCTCATTATCTTTTAATAATTTCTTTTTTTACCTCTGATTCATTCTTTTAAACATTTTGTTTCAGTTTACTTTTTTCTTTTTCAGAAATTTATTAATAAAAATTTAAATTTCTCATATTTTAGAAGAAATGAAAACCAGAATATTAGTATAAAGAAATAAAAATGAGATAATTTATTTTAGATAATACTTATAAGATCTATTTCTTCAAGAGAAAAATAAAGATAAAAAAGCTGAACTATTTTAAAACTTTGACAACAAGAAAAAATTTAATTTAAAAGCAAAGAAAGCTTTTTTATGTAGATATTCTGAGGATTTTCGAGTATAAATTTAAAAATAATAGTAATAAAGGCAAAAATAACTATATTATATTTTTTAAAGTAAATATTTATAGTTCTAAAATATTTGGATATTTACCTGTTTTATAAAATATTTTAAACTTAAATTTATATGATTTTATTTTGAGAAATCATTAAATATCAAACTTAAAATAATCTAAATTTTTCTTGACTGTCTCAAACATCACCATCTTTAATAAATCCTTCATAATACAAATTTTAAGCAAAAATTTGAAAAGAAGAAAAAATAAAATAAATAGTGATTTAATAGTAAAAAGAATCTAAATTTATTGAAAATTATAATTTTAATTAAAAGCTATAATTAGTAGCTAATTATTTATTAATAACTTTTAATATTAAAGCTAATCTATTTGCTACAAAATCTTACAAAGCTTTATGAGCTAAATATTTTTTAAGATTTTTAATTAATTTAAATATTTAAAAATTTATTATATTGCTATATACAAAAATAATTTATTTATAGAAGTTTAAAATATAGCTAATTATAATAAAGAACTATGGATGCTCTATTTTAAAATAATTTAATTAAAATATATAAAGTTTATAAAATAATTTTATCTATATAAGTAACTATAAAATAATTATTTATAAAGACTATTATAAAAGGATTTATTTATTTTATTTATAATTTTAAACTTTTTTTATTTAAATTTATTAAATTTGCAATTAAAATTTTCTTATAAAATTATTTTTTTCTTAAAAAATCTAAGTAGAATTAATCTACTAAAATGATTAATATTTCTCAATATTACTTAAAAATTTAACTTTAAATAACCTTTATAAAATTATAATATTAATATAATATTTTTAATTTAAAATTAGTTTTTTATATTTATAATCATTCTTATTATAATTTTATAGAAATTACTTTACTTTTATTTTATCTAATTTATTCATTTTATAACGAATAAAATGTTTCAAATATGTTTCTATTTTAATTTTATAATTTTTTATACTTTAGTCAGAGATTTTTATCCTTTTTGTTTTAATTTCCAAAGATATCTTTAATTTAAAAATTATATTTCTTAAATAAGCTTTATAACATTATTTAACTTTAAATGTTTTATTTACATAATAATATCTAAGTCATTTTATGATAACTTAAATCATAAAATTGGAATAAGAACTTTAATATTATATTTATAATTTAGTTTGCTTATTTATGACTTAATTGTTTTATTTATAAGCTTAAAAAAGAAAGTTAAAGGCAAATTTATTTTATCTCATTTAACTTATTAATAAGTTACTTCTTTTATAATATAATCTCTTAGCAATCGTTTTTATATTAAAAAATATTGAGAAAGTAAAGTTTATCATTTCAATAGTGACTGCTTATAATAAAAATTAATTTAATATATAGATATTTAATTTACAATCTTATAATTTTTATTTTTTACGTTTGTTATTTTAAATTTTGCAACTATTTTCCCATAAAAATAGGATTTAATATATTTAAAATTATTTTATTTAACTTAATTAAATTATTTTTATAATGAATAATTTTTAACATTTTTATGGTAAGCAAAACCTTTTGATAGGATACTTCAAAATTAAAGATAGCTCATTTTTATTTTGATTCTTTCTTAATTAAATTTTTTTAATTTAAGTTTGAGAAAATAAAAGTAAAACCTATAAAAAATGAATCAGATATAAGTTAAAAAATGTATATAATATTTTCTAAATCTAAATTCTTAAAAAATAACTATTAAAGATAATATGTTAAAAAGGATTAAACAATCTTTAATATCTTAATAAAAATTAAAATATATTAATCTATATTGATAAATTAATATAATAAATATTAATTTAAAATAAATGGATCAAAATTAAATAATTATTTTATTTAATTAAAAATTAAATATCTATCTAAGAACTTTTTAAGTAGTATTTAAAAAATAATTTAGGTAGAAATAATTATATTTTTTTCAATATAAACATTATAAATATTAAGGAAGTTATTTTATTCGAAGATAATGAATAAAAATATTTATAGTTATATAGCTTTAATTACCTAAATTGAGATTAAATTAAATCTTTTACTCAAATAATTATTTTTATTTTCATAGTTTGTTATTAAATTATATAAATAAATACAATGAAATCCATCTTGTAAATTACGTTTATATAAAAGCTTATTACATTCAAATAAATTTCTTGTGTAGCTTTTCTGGCAAAAATATCTGAAAAAATTTATTTTTCTTTCGTATTTACTGATCTTTCATTCTTTTAATTGATAATTTTGAATTTCTCTTATAAATTCTAAAAAAATATTTGTTAATAAATAATAATATATATAAAACCTGCTTTCATTTAATCTATAATTGATTTATTTATAATCATATTAAATTTGTTCCTTTTTTCCAGAATAAATTAAATTTTAGAAAATACAAAAATAAATCTTTAGTAAAGACTTCTAAAAATATATTCGAATTTCTCAAATTTTAACCACATAAGCAAATTGCTCATTTTTAAGTATCAATGTGATGTTGACTTAGTAAATAGCATAATTTTATAATAGTTGTGCCTCTTTTATAAATTGAATGCTTTTTTGAGCAATGTATTAATTCAAATTTGAAAATAGTTTTTAAGGAAAAAGTCTATCACTATTTTGCATTAGATATATATTTCTTTGAAGTAGATATAAATGTATTTATAAGGAAACATTCTTAGAACCATTTTTATTTAATTTATGAGTAAACCAATTATTAAAATCTTGGAGAGTCGGAGTTTTATAAGCATCTAGTTGACGAACTTAAATATTCTTAATTTAATGCCTTCGTTATGGTAAATCGGATTAAGTATGTTTAAATTTAAATTTCAGAGTCTGGATTATTTAACTAATTTAAACTAATAAATCTAAGTTATAAATAGAAATTTATATTAATGCTTTTAAATCAAATAATTTGGGACCTCTAACTATTTTTGGCTATGAACATGTAAGCTTATAATTAAATTATTTGCTTAGAAATTAAGGTAATTAAAAGAAATGAAAAGCTTAATATTTATTCTAATCTTCATAAAATAACTAATGAACTAGCAATAGTATAATATTCAAAATAAGCAAGAAAAGTTGAATCTTTAAGAAATCTAAGATACGATTTAAATCTTAAATTCACAGTTTAACTAAAATTCTTCAAAGCTATAATTTCTATTATATATCTATTTTTTTATAATGATACTTATTACATTATAATTTTAAATTTTAGACTTATAAAGAAGAATTGAAATAAAAAAAAACCAACTTGAAAGATTTATTCTTTAGTTATTAGATTATATAATTAGATAAAACTAAATATAAATGAAAAAATACAACTTTAGATAGAGACCAACTGAGCAAAATAAATGGAATACAAGTATGATTTATTTTTAATGCTTGCAAGATAACTTTAATTTAAAATCTTTTAAGAACTAAGCTTCTCAGATATATATAAATTTGCTATGATATCTCTTCGTTGGTAACTAAAATAATTTAAAGCTTATTTTTAATTCTCGATTTATTTATAAAGCATTTAGTTTTCCAAAAATTAAATAAAATTATAAAGGATTTAATATTTTGCTAGATGTTTTAAAATTGTGGTATTAATAAAATTGGAAAAATTGGATAAGCTTATAAAGCTGAATTAGATAAAGATTATTAATATTTATTTAAGTTAATTATTTTTTCCTTTCGTTTTTAGGTTTGATTTAGACCTTCCTTTTATTAATTTTTATTTTTCAAAAAGTTTCAAATAAAGCCTCTTAGGAGCATCGATATGCTTTTAATTTAATTTTAGGAATTTAAAAATTTACAACAATTCCTAGCTCTTTCTTATTAAGTAGAATAAAGTCTAAAGATAATTTAAATTTGTTTTTTAAATCTTTCTTTAAATAATCAACTTGAGCGTATCAAAACACAAAAGAACTTTTTTTCTTAAAACCCTAAAATTTTTTTTCCTTTCAAAAATATTTATTAACTAGTCCCTAATTTTTGTCATATCTTAGAACTATTTATTTAATCATTTTATTCCTTTCTATCTAAATTAAACTAAATAACTTCATGGTTATTATTATATTTTATCTCCTTCACTAGCTTTAGTAATTTAAATAGATTGAAATAAATGTTTGAATAGCAGTTTAAGTTAAGCTCTTCTGTTTTAAGAGTCTATTTGATTTAAATAAGCAAAATGATTTTAATTTATAATAAAATGAGAACTATTCTAATTCTAAGCTTTATAGTGCTTTCAATTTCTTTAATTGATCCTGAATTCTTCTATGTTATAGATCCTGATGTACCTATATATTACAACGGTTCAGAGCCTTTTCAAGCAAAGTAGTTTAAAGTTTATGAATATGATCCCATAAATCAAACTTAATTAAGCCTTTCAGCTTGATTGAAATTTGATTAAAATGCCTAACCAAATGGGAAAGGAAATTTTATGAAAATTTTCAAAGACGCGATGAACTTCATAAGCTTATAAATTATATAAGAAACTTAGAATAAACAAACTATTTACAGATCTTAAATTTTATTTAATGATTCGTCCTAAATATACAAATTGATTGTTAGCTAGATAAGTGATATTTGAGTGTTTGTGGAGTTTTCTCTAAATAAATCTGGAGAACTATTACTTGCTTTAGCTCACTCCAAACTTAATAATTTTATTTAAACAGAATAAATTTAAAATGCAAAATGAATAGATTTTAATTAAAATAGCTGGATTTGATTAGTTGTTTAAACCTATAATTATAGAGGATTTGTTTATTCACGTAAGTATTATAAGAATTATGCTTTTATTTAATAAGATCTTATTACTATTTTCAGTTAACCAAATCAAGGATTCCTTCCAAATGGTATTAATTTTACGTGTCATTCTAGTTGTTTGACATGCTATGGATAAAATAGTAGTAATTGCTTGCAATGCTTAGATAGTTTTATTTTTTAGAATGATACTTGTATTTGTATCTAGAAACTTTCTCTAGATAATGTTTGCGCACAAAATTGTCCTCAAACACAACAAGATTAAAATTTGGATAATAAATGCGATTTTTGTAATGTAACTATTCCCTTTTGTGAAGAATGCTCTCAGACTGGAGATATTTGCTATAAATGCTCAAACTCTTCGTATAAAAATGGAAATTCTTGTGTTTCATGCACTACATACAATGCATTTTGTGATTCTTGTAATAATCAAACATGCTTATCATGTTAATAAGGTAAAAAACTTACCAACTAGACATGCTAAGACTAATGTGCTGATTCAGAATAAGACTATAATAATGAAGATATTTGTCTACCTTTGATTAGTAGTTTATTTTTTGTGATAGATGTAATGACACAAAATGCTTGCAATGTAAAGTTGGATACTTCCTTTCATCACAATAATGTATTTAATGCTAAGAAGTTATTTAAAATTGTTCAGAATGTTCTAAAGATGGAAAAGAATGTTACAAGTGTGAAAGTAGGGAATTGAAACGAAATAATAATTCTTGTTAAGAAAAATGTACAGAAATGGAATAAGATTACGATTAAGATGGAATTTGCTAACCTTGCAAAGAAGCCCTATAAAATTGCGAGAGATGTGATATAAACAAGAGTTGCAAAAGATGTATTTCAGATGAGTATTTTATAAATTAAAATGATTTTTAATGCAAGCTTTGTAGTGAGTTAATCGAGAACTGTGAAAGATGTGAAGAAAATGCTTAATAATGTGTAAAATGTGCTGTAGGTTATGTTTTATTTAATGGAAACTGCGTAAAAAATTGCCCAAATGAAAGTTTTTATGTGCTAAATTAAATATGCTATAAATGCGAAAAATCTATATAAAACTGCGGATAATGTAGTGAAGATGGCTAGATTTGCAGTAAATGTTTTGAACCATATCTCGTTTCTTTGAATTAAACTTGTGTAGATAAATGTGGAGAAAAGGAATTCGATCTAAATGGAACTTGTCATCCTTGCTCTATAATTTCTAACTACGAATAATGCCAAACAAGCGACTCTTAAAATACTGAATGTTAATCTTGCTAGTAAAATTATACTCTTAATAATGAAAGTTAAATAGAAGAATTTACTAATTAAAGCTATTAAAATTCTACTCAAAAATAAAATACTGAAAGTCTAGAATATTACGACAGCCTTAATGATTTTAATATCTCAATCTAGGAAAAATAATTTATTTAAAGTACAAATATAATATCTTAAATCGGAATTTATTCAAGTTTCGCTGGATCTACTATAGTATCTGTTTCTTCCACTGCTAGTTTATCTTAATTTTCATCAGGTTAAGCTTAATTTTTTTCAGCCGTTCTAATCAACCAACTCATTTTAATGAATGCTTTTGTAGATGTAAATAGAACAGACAATATTAACGCCTATTATTACATGAATTTCAATGGCAACGATCCTATATCAGGAATAAATAACAACGATTTCCTAAGTTTTGATTTAGATTCTAAGAAATTAGAAGTAGATAAAGAAATTTACATTTTAATGAACTATGAGAGTTATACCTTAATAGCTAATTTAATAAGTGCTTTCTTTATTTTAGTTATATTATACTTAATAGATTTCTTATTAATTATACTAGGAAAATTGAAATGGAAAGATAAAATATAAAAATTGAGAAGAAAATTAACAAACAAGAAATATATTTCAATGGTGTATAACTTAAAGTCTATGTAAATAACAAATGCAGTTATGTTATAGTTATATCACTTTAGTATGAGTGATTGGTATACTGGCTTAAACTCTTTCCTTGCTGTAGTTATTCTAGTAAGTTCTTTTATTTAGAACATTCAGCTTTACTTTATTTTCTAAAGCTATCAAATATGTATTCAATATTTTAACCTAAAAGTAGAATATGACCAGACTAACGAAGAGAAAACAAAGTAGGAGTTAGAAGAGATGAAAGAAAAATATGTGATTTACTTTGAGTGCATCAAGTAAAATACTAAGTAGCAAGTAATCTTCTAAACTTTATTCTTGATTAGAAGATTTGTTCTTTCTTTTGCAGCTGTTGTGCTTGTAGAGTTTTAAATACTCTAAATCACTATTTATTTGATCATTTGCTCGTTTTGGCTTTTTTACTTAATCTTTAGCAGGCCTTTTACAAGTAAATTATTGTTTGGTCAAGAAATATTAGGAGAAGTAGTGCTAATAATAATCTACTCGTTCAACTTTTATTATAAAGCTAAGGAGGATAAAACATTAGCAGGAGATGAGTTAAAAGAAGCTGAGAATTTAGGTAAGTTTCTAGTGTTTATTTGTTGCTTTTATGCAATAATTGCTTTAACAATTTCGATAATTTTATAAATAAGAGATTTCTATGTTTCATGGAAATAAAGCAAATTACAAAAAAATAAAATTCATTAAGAAACTATAAAGCAAAGCCAATAGATTGAAGATATAGGAAATGAAAGTCGCTTATAGATAGAACAAATTGTCACAACCAAAGTCACTTAAAGAGAAGAAAATATTTTTATAGATCGTACTTAAGATAAAATATCGCAAGGTGAGATAAGTTCATTATTTTATAATTAGATTATGTTTTGCTTCGACTCTTTTAATTTTAATTTGGTTGTATGATTAATGAATTTCCATAAATTTGAAACTAAAACTTACACTTGAATTAATAATTTTGAAATATCACTGTTAAGAAAATTAAGTTATTATGAAGTTTTCTTTGCTTATAAAATAAATCAGATACTTCTTAATTCTATTGATTTAGAAATTTTCTATATCAAATTTTTATTTTTATTCATTTAATTCCAAAATTATCAAGAAATCCAATTAGATATTGCCTAAAAGTAATTAACTAAAGTTAATAAAGTTTCTATAATTAATAAATAAGAGTTTAAAACTAATAAAATAATAAGGCTACATTTCTATGGCTATTGAGACTATAAAATTCCTTTAAGAGACTAAATTAAAAATAGTGAACCAA
The DNA here is from genome assembly GCA_946699065.1 of Loxodes magnus. NCBI lineage: Eukaryota > Ciliophora > Karyorelictea > Loxodida > Loxodidae > Loxodes > Loxodes magnus. The sequence goes on from CAMPDV010000907.1 coordinate 91,201, forward strand.
AATTAATAAAATAAAGAAATATTTTAAAATACTCAAAATACTCCTATACTCCTATACTTATATACCTTATTTTAAATAAATATAGTAAGTTCTTAACTCTTACAGTTATTTCAAATTAATATAATTTATGAATATTTAGAAATTCTTAAAGATCTCCAATCGAAAAATCTTTCCATCTTATTCCTTAATTATCTTATAGATTGAATGCTATTTAACCTTTTTATAATTTTTAGTTAGTAAGTAATTAAATAATAAGCTAATTGGATGAAATCCAATAGCTTAGTAAGAGAATGCTTTTCTCATAATAAAGGTAAAATTATCTTAAGCTTAATAATTTTATAATTCTATAAAGTTCAAAGTGTAATTAAATAAAATTTAATACTTTCTAAATATGCTAAAGTTTGCTAGTGCGAGCTTTAGTTGTTTTTAGATAAAGCAATATGATTTAAGTTTATAAAACGCATTAAAGCTAGAATTAAGGGCATCAAGTAGCAAACTAAACTAAATTAGAAAAAAGCTATTTTGAACTCTTTGATATTAAATATTCATTAACAAAAAATCTAGTAAAATAAACTTTTCTAAAGATATTAATCTTATATCCAAAGCTTAATTTTTAATTTGAACGAGAAAGAAGCGTATATTATCTGATATAAGTCTTAATTTTTAAGAAACATTAGCTTCCTTAATAACTGAATAACTAAAAATTAATTAAAATGTTTATAAAATGTTAATTTTCGTAAATAAAAAGAAATTTTCATTCTTTTTGATTGAAAAATACAAAGAAAAAAATTTTAAAGCAGCTAAAAAGAATGAGAATAAAAATAGTGATATAATAGCTTATTTTATTTTTGTATGATTTATTTATAAAATTTCGTTTTCTTCTATAAAGATTATTAATATCATATGGATTTATAAGCTTATAGCTAATTTATTTTAACTTTTTAAATAAGTGCTTGATTGTTTTATTTATGACTTTAAGTTATAATTAAAGCATTAAATTACCTAAGTAATTTTTAAGAGAATTAATAATTTTAGCTTCTTATTCTGCTCATGTTTAATCAACTGAGATTTACTTCTATTGACAATGCTAAAAGAACTAAAATATTAATTACAAATATTATGATTTTATTTAGCTTCTAAGCTTAAATTGTACCTATTTTATTCAAAGTAGATCAAGTTTGATTATAAAAGGTAAAATAATTAAAATTTAATTTTAGCTTAATCAACTATTTACTAAAAAACATTTTATTTGCTTTTAATTTTTCTTTCAAATCTAAATTAATAAATATTCCCTCTATCATAAAAGAGAAGATTAAGTTATAATTGAAGGGAATAGATAGTTATAGTAATATAGTGAAATTAATATAAAATCTTAGTTAATTAAGCTGTAAATTTAGTCATAGCAAATATCTTAATTAAGAACTATTCTTTTTATTTATTTTAATTACTCTAAAATATAAGGATTCAAGAAGTTTTTATTTTACCTTAAAATTTTAACATGCTTATAAAAGAATAAAAATTAAGTTAATAGTTAATTAAATGAGTAATTAAATTTTTACTTTGCTAGGTAAAATTGATAACTAACTAAGAAAAAAAGGATTTTATATTTGAACAGAATTAAAATCTAAATTTTCGTAAATAGATAAAAAATGCTAATATTAAGAAAAATATAAATCCTAAAATATATCACACTTTAATCTAAACAATCTAGATTATTGCAAATTTTTTCTTAAGATAATAAAAATTTAGTTTTTGCTTGAAATTTCTTCTAAAAAGAAACTATAGTTGTCTATAAATATTTACCTTTCTCTACAAAAAATCTTAGATTAAAATTTAAATATACATCCTTTCTTTAAAATAAAAATTAAATACCCTTTTCTTTTTAAACTCTAAATTTAAAAGAATTCAAGTTAATCCTTAAATCTAAATTAGATAATCAAATATTATTTAATTAAGAAGATTTAGGCTATTTTCTATTATGAATATTTTAAAAGAAGTATAATTTATTTGTATCTAATGCATTTCTTTTATTATACTAAATAATTAAAAATTAATTTAAATTAATTAATTATAATCTTAAATATTTCTTTTATTTGCTTAATTAGAAAATATTAACTATTTTAAATTAATATCTTTTAATTTCTTTCTTTTATGAAGATTTATTTTAAAATAATTTGCAATTAGCTTTAGAAATTATTCTTATTTATAGCTTTTTATTTTCCAGTTTTACTTCTTTTAATCTAATTTTCTAAATAGTTAAATTTCTTTTTGAGAAATCTAGTTTATATAAAAGAAATTATAACAGAGTCTTGAATTATTACATAAAGTTAAAGTTAAAAAGCTTTGTTAAAGCCTTAGTAGTCAGCCATCTGACCTATTCTATCAGCTTGTCTCCATTAGTTTGTCTTGAATTCCTACTAGGCTTAGTTAGGCGGTGTAGCACTTCATTAGTGCACCATCCTTTAATATTCGGAATAGTTTTCATCTTGCAATTAGCGTTCCTAATTATTTCTCCAAGGATTAAGATTTGAATTAAAGAATTTTTTTCTATAAATTTTTCCGCTTTATGTTGGATATATCCTAAATAGTTTTCTAAAAATATCTTATTTATTCTTTCTTTAAATTTCGCTTAGTTAGTAGCAGTATTTTCATTGGTGTTATTTATTGCACACGTAGCATTTTATTCTTCTTTTAAACTATTATTCCTGTAACACTTATTTAATTTAAATTTACTACTTATTTTAAATAAACGTTTACTGTTTATTTTAATTTGAGGCTTCATTTTCTATTTCCATAGGATCTGATTAATTCTGTTAAAACGAAAATGGTGTTACCTGAATTTATTATTAAATTTAAAGAATTCTTTGTTCCAGTTTGTTTTCTATTTCTTATGATTATTAATATTGTTTCTCAAGTAAAGACGTTATTAGTTTTTCTAATTTTTCTACTTTATCAGTGAGGTATCTATTTTTAAACATAAAATCTTTTAATGACTTAGATAATATTTCTATTTGAGTTTGTGTCGGAAGTTTTTTTAATTCTGGATTTCCAAGTGGTTAATGTTCGTCATATCAATCATATTTCTCACTTTCACTCATTGTAATTATTTCGCTTTTTTATTTTTTAGAGAATTTTCCTGTTTAAATGTTTTGTTCAAAGTTCTGTTATTTCTTAGAAGCAATTTTATTTTAATAATCACATAATAAATTGAGAAAAAGTAGCATAAAAATATAAAAAAGATATCAAATATCTTTAAAAATAAAAGATACTTCCAATTACTAAGATATAAAGCATATAAGAAATAAATTAGCGCTTGTTAATTATTATCTTTATTTTGATATTTATATATGAATTTACTTGCTAAAATAAGAGATTAGGAAATTGTATAAACTCTTAAAACTTTGAAGAAAGGTTGATGAGAAAAGAAAGATGTCTTTAAGGGGAGTAATTAAGTTTATTGCTAGCATCAGTTGAATTTAGTAAAAGAATGAACTTAATTTTATTAATTAAAACTAGAAGATTATTAGCAAAAGGCAACTTTAATGCAGCAAAATAATAAAAAAATTTAATTAATTAATTAATTTCAACTAAAAAGGTTTTTGGACCGGAAACTCCTTTCCGATTGCACGACCCGACGCTCTCTTTTTATGGAATAACGGGGATATCCTGTTGTGCTCCAGGTACAGCTGCTAGGGAGCTCCATCGCTATGAGAGCCAGGCTTCAAGCCCCTACTAAGAGCGGATAATCTCAAAGACAGTGTTCCCTTCAAAAAATGACTCTAACCAGGGACTTTCTCAGCGACAGGAAAGGAACTTGTTCCTAGCCATAAAACCAGAAAGTGTTGTCACGAAGGTCATTCTCAGCTCCCACCATTTTTTCAATTATAATAAAGAAATTTAATTAAAATGGATATGAAAAAGTAAAAATAGTAATTAAAAGAACACAGTAATCTGATAAGGCAAATAAAATAATATGATTCACTTTAAATACTAAAAATCCAAGAAAGGAAAGATATCACTGCAACTTAACCTAAAATTTAATAAAACATTGCAAAATTTTATTGAGTTGGAAGAAGATAAAATATTAAAAATTATAAAAAATTGTATCAAAATAATTCAGACATATCTGAAATTGGAATAGAAGATTTTGTACCTTTTTGTGTATCCTACTGAATAATAATTCAAAAACTAAAAAGAAATTTGCTTAAAATAAAAAAATGAGAATCAAAATTTAAAATATTGTAAACTTTAGAATCTTAATTAATTAGGTATGAAAAATTTAAGTAATAATTAAATAATTATAAAATAAATGCTAAATATGATAAAATAATTTAATTTTAATCAAGTAATTCTTTATAAGTTTTGAATTAAGAGATATTAGAGTTTAATAAAAGGTTATAATAACTATATCTTTTTATTAAACAGTTAATAATTTTAAAGATATATAGATTATATTAATATAATATCTCTTTTATTAATAATTAAATTATTTTATAAGCATTTTGTAATTGATTATAACATTAATAATACATTTCTCTTAAGATAAAATTATTTCTTTATCATTAAATTTAAATCAACTTAAAAGATGTTTGTAATTAGAATATCATAATTGTAATTTTTTATTAATTATAATAATATACTCAAGATATTTTAAAGAAGAAAACTCTTAAGGATTATAAATTTATTAGCTAAATAAATAAAAATAATTTACAAATTTAAAAAATAACTTTTTTTGAAATTTAATTAAAAAATTTCCATAAAATGATATGAAAAAATTATATGCTTTACTTTATAAAAATTTATATTATTTATTTAGATAATCACAAAAATTTAATTTTTTTAATCTAAATTTCTTGATATTCTAAAGAAAAAAAATTAATAATAATCTTTTAATAAAAATTAATAAATTTTTAAAATAACCACAACTGGGTTTGCTTTAAAATTATTTTGCGTGAAATTAAGAAAAATTAATAAACAATGAAAAAATTTCTTTTATTTTTTGATTTTTAGTGATTTTAGTTATTGAGAAGATTCAATGGCTTCTCATTATCTTTTAATAATTTCTTTTTTTACCTCTGATTCATTCTTTTAAACATTTTGTTTCAGTTTACTTTTTTCTTTTTCAGAAATTTATTAATAAAAATTTAAATTTCTCATATTTTAGAAGAAATGAAAACCAGAATATTAGTATAAAGAAATAAAAATGAGATAATTTATTTTAGATAATACTTATAAGATCTATTCCTTCAAGAGAAAAATAAAGATAAAAAAGCTGAACTATTTTAAAACTTTGACAACAAGAAAAAATTTAATTTAAAGGCAAAGAAAACTTTTTTATGTAGATATTCTGAGGATTTTCGAGTATAAATTTAAAAATAATAGTAATAAAGGTAAAAATAACTATATTATATTTTTTAAAGTAAATATTTATAGTTCTAAAATATTTGGATATTTACCTGTTTATATAAAATATTTTAAACTTAAATTTATATTATTTTATTTTGAGAAATCATTAAATATCAAACTTAAAATAATCTAAATTTTTCTTGACTGTCTCAAACATCACCATCTTTAATAAATCCTTCATAATACAAATTTTAAGCAAAAATTTGAAAAGAAGAAAAAATAAAATAAATAGTGATTTAATAGTAAAAAGAATCTAAATTTATTGAAAATTATAATTTTAATTAAAAGCTATAATTAGTAGCTAATTATTTATTAATAACTTTTAATATTAAAGCTAATCTATTTGCTACAAAATCTTGCAAAGCTTTATGAGCTAAATATTTTTTAAGATTTTTAATTTATTTAAAGATTTAAAAATTTATTATATTGCTATATACAAAAATAATTTATTTATAGAAGTTTAAAATATAGCTAATTATAATAAAGAACTATGGATGCTCTATTATAAAATAATTTAATTAAAATATATAAAGTTTATAAAATAATTTTATCTATATAAGTAACTATAAAATAATTATTTATAAAGACTATTATAAAAGGATTTATTTATTTTATTTTTAATTTTAAACTTTTTTTATTTAAATTTATTAAATTTGCAATTAAAATTTTCTTATAAAATTATTTTTTCTTAAAAAATCTAAGTAGAATTAATCTACTAAAATGATTAATATTTCTCAATATTACTTAAAAATTTAACTTTAAATAACCTTTATAAAATTATAATATTAATATAATATTTTTAATTTAAAATTAGTTTTTTATATTTTTAATCATTCTTATTATAATTTTATAGAAATTACTTTACTTTTATTTTATCTAATTTATTCATTTTATAACGAATAAAATGTTTCAAATATGTTTCTATTTTAATTTTATAATTTTTTATACTTTAGTCAGAGATTTTTATCCTTTTTGTTTTAATTTCCAAAGATATCTTTAATTTAAAAATTATATTTCTTAAATAAGCTTTATAACATTATTTAACTTTAAACGCTTTATTTACATAATAATATCTAAGTCATTTTATGATAACTTAAATCATAAAATTGGAATAAGAACTATAATATTATATTTATAATTTAGTTTGCTTATTTATGACCAAATTATTTTATCTATTTTATTAATAAGCTTAAAAAAGAAAGTTAAAGGCAAATTTATTTTATCTCATTTAACTTATTAATAAGTTACTTCTTTTATAATATAATCTCTTAGCAATCGTTAGCACATTAAAAAATATTGAGAAAGTAAAGTTTATCATTTCAATAGTAACTGCTTATAACAAAAATTAATTTAATATATAGATATTTAATTTACAATCTTATAATTTTTATTTTTTTACATTTTTTATTTTAAATTTTGCAACTATTTTCCCATAAAAATAGGATTTAATATATTTAAAATTATTTTATTTAACTTAATTAAATTATTTTTATAATGAATAATTTTTAAACATTTTTATAGTAAGCAAAACTTTTTCTATAATTTGTTCTTAATTAAATGTTAAATAGATTTTGATAGGATACTTCAAAATTAAAGAAGTTCATTTTTATTTTGATTCTTTCTTAATTAAATTTTTTTAATTTAAGTTTGAGAAAATAAAAGCAAAACCTATAAAAAATGTATATAATATTTTCTAAATCTAAATTCTTAAAAAATAACTATTAAAGATAATATATTAAAAAGGATTAAACAATCTTTAATATCTTAATAAAAATTAAAATATATTAATCTATATTGATATAAATATAATAAATATTAATTTAAAATAAATGGATCAAAATTAAATAAATAATTAATTTAATTTAATTAAAAATTAAATATCTATCTAAGAACTTTTTAAGTAGTAATTAAAAAATAATTTAGGTAGAAATAATTATATTTTTTTCAATATAAACATTATAAATATTAAGGAAGTTATTTTATTCGAAGATAATGAATAAAAATATTTATAGTTATATAGCTTTAATTACCTAAATTGAGATAATTAAATCTTTTGCTTAAATAATTATTTTTATTTTCATAGTTTGTTATTAAATTATATAAATAAATACAATGAAATCCATCTTGTAAATTACGTTTATATAAAAACTTATTACATTCAAAAAAATTTCTTGTGTAGCTTTTCTGGCAAAAATATCTGAAAAAATTTATTTTTCTTTCGTATTTACTGATATTTCATTCTTTTAATTGATAATTTTGAATTTCTCTTATAAATTCTAAAAAAATATTTGTAATAAATAATAATATATATAAAACCTGCTTTCATATAATCTATAATTGATTTATTTATAATTATATTAAATTTGTTCATTTTTTCCAGAATAAATTAATAGTTAGAAAATACAAAAATAAATCTCTAGTAAAGACTTCTTATCTTAAGATTTGTTTCCTTGTATTTTTGAATTCTTAAGTCATTCTTGTTTCAATCTTGATTCACTATTGAGATACTTTTGCTTATCTAAATGGGAATTCTTGATTAATAATAAATTTTATTTTTTTAAATGAAAAATTTTCTAAAATTAGAATATAATTAGAGAAAAAAGATAAATCTCCTCCACATTATTATGTCTGCTCTTTATCTTCTGCTTGGAAATACGACATAAATAGGCTAAATATTTTATCCAGAATTAGGAGGGAGCATACCATCAGTCGAGGTTTTGCTCAAGCGAGAACTCTGAATAAATTAAGCTTATATTCTTAAGGCCCGTCCACTCTTATCAAGGTCCTAAATTTAAAATTCAAATTGACAGTAACCACCAACCATATTAATTGATATTACAATATAATAAAAATAATTATAATAGTTAATATTATTAAGTAAATTATTTTAAGTTCGATTGTATATTTTCTTATAAAATTTATGCTGGTTTCTGCAAAGTTGCTCATAGATTTCTTTTTCTTCTTTTCCTTCAGCAAAATCTTCATCTTTTTTTGAAGATCTATCCTCTTCTTCCTATCTAGTTCTAAACTTCCTGTAGCTCCTTTTGATATTTTCCTCATTATTATATTGTTTTTTTCCTTTATTAATTATTGTAATTCCATTTTTTTTACTTTTTCCATTAATTTAACTTTCTCGCGCATAATTTTATTAGATTAAGCTTTCTTTAAAGTATTTAACTTCTATTTTTACTTAATCTTAAACTGTGAACATTGGTTTATTAGGTGCCCTTTACTCTTGCAGAATCTACATCTTATTATATTTTTTTGCTTCTAGGTGTTATCAAGCTTAAACTTTTTCTCAATATTATAGATTTCCATTTTTTATTTTTTCTAGATTATTAATTTTTAATGTAATGTAAATTAATTGAGTCTATCTTCTATTATTTAGTTGTAAGATTACCTCTTTTATTTAAAATTTGATGCTATTTCCTTTTTTAATTAATTATTTTCTTGATGTATGTTCACCGAGGTTTATAACAATATCCAAATTTTTTAATTTAACTCCGAAACTTATGATTTTAATGTCTAATGTTTGAGAATAGTTGCTTTATCTCTTTTTTAATTAATCATGGATGAGTTTTTTATCTTTTTTTAAAAGGCCCTTAATCCATTTTTTTATTATTATGGCTTTTTCAATACTTTTCATCCTATAAGCAATAATTTGACTTAAATTTTATATTGATAATTATAAATATAAGAATAAATTTTACCTTCAGCTCTTTCCTCCTTTTTATACCAAACTTTTATCTTTATTTTTTCCCTTAAATTTGTAAGTTAAGATAATTTAATGCCTTCTACATTATTCGATCTAATGTCTGTTTATTTTTATTCTTTTTTCTTATCTTATCTATTTTAATGAATTTAACTAATTTTAAATTGAATAAATAACCTTAAAATTTTCTAATATGCCTCTATTTATTTCTCTCACTATAAAAAAATTAAAAAAAATTGAGACTTATTATACTTCAAAGATAAATCTTATATTATTTATCCTTCTACTTGACTATGGAATTCGTTGAAACCTATGTAAAATTATTAAAATAAATCTATTAAGAATAATCAAATTTATAAAATACCTTTTAGCTATTTTTATGAAATATTTTATTTCTATTTATTATAAACTAAGCTACTTATAATTTAAATATTAACCTTATTTCATATTTTTTGTTTTCATTATAAATCTATAAAATTAATTAATTGGATTCCATATACTTTCATTGCATTCCTTATTTATTTTCCCTTTTTTATAATCTTTATTAATTTTATAATTCTGGTTATAGTATTAAAATTCGATAAAAATTTATTAAAACAAGCCAAAATAAAAAAATAATTGTAGTTTAGTGAAGATAACAGTGAGGTTAATTACAATGGTATATTAATTTATCATATGAGTAATAATATATTCTATTAATATAATTTAAATACATTTAATTATAAAATTTTTTAATTTAAATTTTTTAACAAAAGTTCAATAAAAATATATTACTAAAGGAAGTTTAGATGCTTTAGGAGCTTATTCAAGAATAATTAAGGAAAAAAATTATTTAATACTGGTATTTAAAATTCTTAATAAAAAAAATCATAAAAATGCTTTAATCATATAAGACATCACAGTTTTTTGTCATAATAAATATATAATTACATTTTAAAATATAAATAAATAGTTTCTTATATAATTTCATATGTTGTTAATTATTTTTTATTAGCAATAAGTTATTTAAGCAATAAAAATAAAATTGAAATAATTTTAAAAATTAAAGTATGCTAAATTCATTATAATTATTAATTTTTAAATATATTTTATTTTTTTATTTTATAGAAATATATTTGAAAAATAAAAGCTGTATTTTAAGATACTTCTATTAATGGAAATCTAATATCGTTATCATATAATTACTAAAGTTTACTTATGTAGAAAGCCAAGATTTTAAATGATAAATATAATAGCATCTTTTATTTTTTTGAGTAATAAATCACTTAAAAAATAATTAAAAGAATAAATTTATTTAATTATGATATTTATTTTCTTTTAAAAATGCTTTTTATAATTAATTTATCATAATATTCTATTCAAATTATCATTATTGACAAATAAATTATTTTGACTTTCTTTTACTCTTTATTAAATAAAATATAACTCATGCTCTTTTTTAAACTTGATGTTATATCATTTTTTTCGTTTACAACTTTTAATTAATAGATTTTTAGTAATATTTTATAGCATGAATTACTACTATTTAATAAATCAAATTTTTCTACAAAATTAATTTTAAGATTTAGCTTTTATTTTTATTTAATCCCCAGATTCATAATTTTTAAAATTAGCAATTTATGAAAATCTGATTTTGATTATTGCAGTATTAAAATTTTTAAATTAATAAATAAAAATATAAAAATAAAATAAAAAAGCAACATTAATCTATTAAATCTTCATACTTATTATAATAATTAAATATAAAATGGCTTCTAAGAAATAACAGAACTTTGAACAAAACATTTAAACAGGAAAATTCTCTAAAAAATAAAAAAGCGAAATAATTACAATGAGTGAAAGTGAGAAATATGATTGATATGACGAACATTAACCACTTGGAAATCCAGAATTAAAAAAACTTCCGACACAAACTCAAATAGAAATATTATCTAAGTCATTAAAAGAGTTTATGTTTAAAAATAGATACCTCATGATAAAGTAGAAAAATTAGAAAAACTAATAACGTCTTTACTTGAGAAACAATATTAATCATCATAAGAAATAGAAAACAAACTGGAACAAAGAATTCTTTAAATTTAATAATAAATTCAGGTAACGCCATTTTCGTTTTAACAGAATTAATCAGATCCTATGGAAATAGAAAATGAAGTCTCAAATTAAAATAAATAGCAAACGTTTATTTAAAATAAGTAGTAAATTTAAATTAAATAAGTGTTACAGGAATAATAGTTTAAAAGAAGAATAAAATGCTACGTGTGCAATAAATAACACAAATGAAAATACTGCTACTAACTAAGCGAAATTTAAAGAAAGAATAAATAAGATATTTTTAGAAAACTATTTAGGATATATCCAACATAAAGCGGAAAAATTTATAGAAAAAAATTATTTAATTCAAATCTTAATCCTTGGATAAATAATTAGGAACGCTAAGTGCAAGATGAAAACTATTCCGAATATTAAAGGATGGTGCACTAGTGAAGTGCTACACCGCCTAACTAAGCCTAGTAGGAATTCAAGACAAACTAATGGAGACAAGCTGATAGAATAGGTCAGATGGCTGACTACTAAGGCTTTAACAAAGCTTTTTAACTTTTAACTTTAACTATTAAGTTTTTAATTTTTAATTTTTTTGCTCATGTATTTAAAAATAATTTTAATGATTGATATGTATTTACATCGAAATTACCTAAATTTAATTATATAATTATAAATATATCTTATGAATTTTTAATTTTTAGCATTTATATAGGAGAAAATAGAAATTTAATAGTTGAAGATATTTAAAAATATTTAAATTATTTATTTTAATTATGCTAAATTTAATACTTTATTTTTATCTTTATTCATTTATAAAATTATTAAGCTTTAAAATATCACTAATTTTAATTAGTCATTTTTAAGAATAAAGTTAAAATTGATATAAAGCACTAGATTTAGGTATAAATTTATCTAATAACTATTTCATCCAAAAATAATATTAAATTATCAAGTATATAATTTTTAATTTAATAAACTATAAGAGCTTGATATCAAAAATAATTTAAATTAAACTTATAGCAAATATAAATATCAAAAACCTAAGGATAATGAAGTTCAAGGAGTATAATAAATTAAACTTGAACAAATCGCCAAAAAAACTGGTAAATTTCTTTACTTAAACAAGTCTACTCAGTTTTTTTTTAAAGTTTTGATCAACTTCTTTGAAATTTTGAAGAGATAAAAAAATTACCTTACAATTTTTTATATCTAAATAAAAATTATAATCGAGCTACTAATATGAATTATATAAATTTTTAATTATAAAAAATGGTAGAAGGGTTCAAGAAAGACTTTTTATACCATCTCCTAAAAAGGGGAGAGAAAGTAAGAACCCTCATCTTTAACTCACATATCTTCTTCCTAGAAATTATCTTCTTCTCAAAATCTTCAAGAATAATAGACTCAACTAGGAACTTCCAGACCAACCTAAAAGATGGGACAAAAGCGCCAAAAGGCTACCCCGATGACACCAACTGAAGAGGAAGGACCTAGAAAGGTGCTGGAGACGCAAGAAGCAGCAGCCGTGCGAGAGTTTGCGATGCCACAGTTCCAGGAAGAACAGGCATAAATTTTAGTCGCATTCGCTGACCTGAAGGAGGAAGTAAAGAGGCTACGATTAGAGAATAGAGCTCTAAAAAATCAAGTTACTGAGCTCAAGAAATGGAAAGAAAGCTTCTGGGAAGTCTACGATAGAGAGCAAAACACTTTCTTCAGGGAAATGGGATTGCTGCAGCAGAGAACAACTGTGCTTGAAGAGAACACCAAGTAGCAACAGTAGTAGGAATTCAAAGTTAGGACAATTCAAGATCCAATGGACATAGAAGGAGCTACTACGTTACCAAGGAGTCCAGACAAGAAATGAATTAGGAATAAACCAAGATGCTTTGTATGCAAACAAACTGGACATAAATATAGACAATGTTAGAAATTGAAATTAATTAAATAGTAGTACTGGAATAGAAAATAATAAGAAAAATAATAGTATTATCATTAGGATAAGATTAGACGAGAATTCTGTAACTAATTTTATCCGTCAGGAGGTCAAATTTACAAACCGAAGTGGTACACAATCCAAGGCGACTGAAGAAAGAGTTCTGAAGGAAACTGGTTCCAGCCAGGTTATCAAACTGGTCCTGTGAACACGAGGTTGAAAGTCCTCCAAGTTCACTAAACTCCAATTTAAACTTTTTAATTTAGTAATATATATATAAATTTTTAATTTAAATAAATAAATGTTGATTATGCAAATAAATAATCATATTTAATCTGAAATATTCCTTCTTGTTGAAATTTTCTTCTGAAATAAATATTATTTATACAGTTATATAATTATAATACATAAATAATAAACTAATATTTTCTAACTAATTAAATTAAAATGATATCTTTTTTTATTTATTCTTCTAAATCTATTAGTTTAATAATTTAAGAATTATTTAATTTCTTATTTTATAGTTTTTTCCTAATTAGAATATACCAAGTTATTATCTTTTTGTAATTTATGAAGTTAATAAAAAAATTTAGATTTTTCATATAAGACTAAAAATAAGTATTATTTAAATTAATGGTTAAATGATAATTAAAATAGCTATTTAAAGTAGATTTTAAAGCAAGAATTAATTAAAAATTAAGATCTGTAATTATATAAATATTTAAAATAGCTTTAATTAAAATTCTAATATGTATTTTAATATTAGTTATTAAATATAAAATCTCTTTTTTCTTTTTATTTATTAAATAAACATTCTTATTAATGTAAAATATTAGTCATCACTCAAATTATGCTTTAAGTATAAAAATTTATTTATTTAGAATTAGATAAATAAGATATTTTAGGAAATTATAATGAAACAATTATATATTTTAAATATATTCATAAAATAATAAGTGACAATCTCTTAATTTAAATTAAATTTTAATTAAAAAGCTAAAAAGCTTTAATAATTAGCCTAGATTAAATTATTTATTTATTTTTCTATAGTATAATAATTAAAAAATAAATAATCTAGAAGTTCAATTTAATTTATACCAATTATTATATCATTGTTTATTAAATTAATTTTATATTAAAAAATTAAAATTTAGATTGAAGCTTTATAAATTTTCATTTTTATCTGCTTATTTATAATATAACTAAAATGAATATCAAACATTTTATTACAAAAAAATGCTGAAAGAAAGTAAATATAAGACATTTATAATATGATGTTGGTTAAATTTAATAAGGTTTTTAAATTAAACTAGTTTTATAATTAATTATTATTAATTATATTTTTCTTTGTTATATTTAATTAAATTATTTTTAACTATTTAACTGTACATAGAAAAGCAAATTAAATATCTTTAGCAGCCTTTATATTTTTACTTACATAGGATTATTTTTTAATTGATTTATAATTCTTTTTTAATTTTAAATTATAAATTTAGTTAAAATTTGCAAAATAAAATAAGTTAAAGATGAATATAAAATATATAAAGATAATTTTATATTTATTATAATTAAGTACAAGTTTCTCTCCATTCTTAAATATTAAGAGTCTAAGAAATTTGCTAGTGAAAAGCATAAGTTTTTATTTTAATTAGCACTGGAATTAAATTTTACTAAGATATTTTAGTTAAATTTTTGAATTTTTATTTAGAAAATACTAAATTAAAGGTTTCTATTATTTTTCCTTTTATTAGTAAAAGCTAAATATAAAGCAATTTTATTTTTTATTTATATAATCATTTTGAGAATAATAAGCAGAGTAGATAATATTCTTTATTTTTATTAACTTTTTTCTCACAGTTAAATTTATATATCTTTAAATAATTTCCTATTTTATATAATTTTAAATTTGATTTTAAAAGAATGATTCCTTATTAATTTCAATCCATCTAAAATATAATATAGATAATTTTAAATTTATTTTAAATTACGCTGAATTATTTATAAAAGACAAAAGTAATTGATAGACTAACAATTTAAGTAATTTATTTTAATTTAAATTGATAAAGGATTTCTATAAAGTTTAATATTTTTAGTTTAAAATAATTTTAGAATACTAAAGCTTAATTTATATGAGAAATCAATAATTATAATTATAATATTAAGCATTTAACATCTCCTCTTCGAAATATCTTATGAAGCTATTAATAAATAAAATCATTTTAAAACTTTAATTATAGTGCATTTCTATAGCAAAGCTGTTTAGTTACTTATAATAATTAATTAATTTTAATTAAGCAAAAATATTTTAAGATATTGATTCCACTTTACTTTTTACAATTTAAAAAATAGTAGTAGAATTATACCCTACAATATTACTTTACCTCTAAAAGTATCTTGTAGTCGTTTGTTAATTAAATTAGAATCTAAATATTTTTCCTTCACACATAAGCGAGAAAAACATTACAGCTTAGAATTTTCACTATACTATACAATTTTTTAATTTTAAATTTAATTAATAATGATTCAAGAAATAGCTTCGAATTATCTTTAATGAAGAGCTTAATATCCAATATCGAAAGTTAAATTTCAAATCTTCGAATATTTAACAAAATTATAAAGAGAAAATTTATAAAATAATATAAAAAGAAATCTAATATAAATAAAGAAGAATCATTTAAAAAGGAAGATAATACTTTCTTTCAAATAACTTAGAAAATAATTATTAAATGGTAGTTTCCTTAAGTTAAAATTGTTAGATAACTTATTAGACTCAAACAAATGAAATTAAAAAAATGTTTATGCTTAAAATTATTTAATTTAAAATAAATTTTATAAATGGAATTTTGAAAATAATTTTATTAAGGTAGCTTTAAAATTATAAAACTAATTTCTCTTACTTAAGAAAATTATTTTTTAATGTTTATCATTTTCCGTGTTTTGTAGGATTTGCGTTATGAAATTCACTATTTATTATTTTTTAAATAATTGCCTCTTTAAGTACATCCTATCTTAATTATGTAGCTTTAAATTTATTTTTTATTTAATTCAAGTTTTTTCTACAAAAGAATTGAACTCTTTCAACATAAAGTTTATGCTTATAATGTCTAATTAAACTTAGTTCTAGATTCTTAATAATTAAATGACTTAAATGAAATTTTAATATCTTTAACTATTATTTCTTTTTTACCTTTAGTTATATTTAATATATTTTGCTTAATATAATTTTAAAGTTTAAATAAAAAGCTATTTCTTAACTTACCTTTTTCTTTTTTATTTTTTATTTTTTCATATTTTATTTATTTTATTTCATATAACCTTCAGATTAAAAATAATAAAACACGCAATAAAGTTGGAATTTATAAGAATGGCTTATAAGTTTTAGATAAGCTAGAAAAATAGACATTTATATGAATATTAGTTCCTAAAAAGTGTTTATAAAAAAATCTCTGTTTAAAGAGTCTTAGCTCCTTATGATTCTTATTACTATTAAGTTTTTTTATTATAAAGAACTGAGTACCAACGAGGTGCTACACGCTGTATAATTAAATGAGTTATTATAATATAATTTAAATAGGGTGGAAAGCCTTTCCTTCGGATGCTGCTTGGAGGCCCAACAAGGCAACTAAAAAATGAGCCCGGACGGAGGAACATCGGAGAAAGAAAAAACCAATTACAAGAGAAGGAAGATGTGACAAGCTGGAGAGCTCTGAATGCTAGGAGTAAACTTTCTTCATCATAGGTCGGGGAAATGTTCCCGTAATTGCATATTGCATCCTATGCTTTGGATTACTTTTAAACTAGATAATAACTAATAAACTATTTATTAACTTTAATTATATCTTTAATTTATTAAATTACCAGTTAATTAATTAATTAATTTCAACTAAAAAGGTTTTTGGGCCGGAAACTCCTTTCCGATTGCACGGCCCAACGCTCTCTTTTTATGGAATAACGGGGATTTCCTGTTGTGCTCCAGGCACAGCTGCTAGGGAGCTCCATCGCTATGAGCAGCCAGGCTTCAAGCCCCTACCAAGAGCGGATAATCTCAAAGACAGTGTTCCCTTCAGAAAATGACTCTGGCCAGGGACTTTCTCAGCGACAGGAAAGGAACTTTTTCCTAGCCATAAAACCAGAAAGTATTGTCACGAAGGTCATTCTCAGCTCCCACCATCTTTTCAATTATAATTACCAGTTAATTAAAATTTTTAATTCTAAGTATTCCTTTTAGTTAGGATATATTTATCACTATTTAAAATTAATAATAGTTTTATATATTTTTTATATAATCAAATATCTTTAAATGTAACTAAAATAAATTCACTACTTACCTATAATTAATTATACCTTGTAATTTTTAACTGCTGCTTTAAAAAATAAACTTAAAAAGAATACTCTACTTTAAATTCTAAGCAAATAGTAGCTAATTGAATATATAATAATGTATCATTATTATATTTTTGAAAATACTTTGATACAAATACTTAACTTACAGCAAGAGAAAAATTATATCTTTATATTTTTAATGTTTAATAATCTGTATAAAAGAAAGAATTTTAGTAAGTCTTTTAAATCCTGTTTTAAGAGTTCAGATAAATAAATAATTGTTAAATGGAAAATATTATAAACTAATTATTATTCTTAATAGCTTTTATTTAAAGGAGATTGAATAACTATTAGCTTTAAAATAATTAGATCTATAGTAGGTGTGCTAATGAGATATTTAAATTTAGTTGCTTAAATATAATTATTTTTATTCTATAAACTAATTTAAAAATATTAAATTATATTAACCTACTCCCAATTTTTCAAGTTATATTCATTATAAAAGAAGCTAAATGTTAATCTCATTAATTTAATATAGTGTTAAGATTAGAGCAAAAGAATTAGTAAATTAATTTAGGTATATAATTAAATTGAGATTATATAACTCTCATATCTTAAAAAATCATATTCAATAACTTAAATAGAATTAAAATAATTGCAATACTTTAATTATTTAGAAAACATCTTTATTTTTATAATACTAAGCTATAATACGAGTAAAGAATTATTTAGATTTTATGCTATATCTATTAAAGTGCTTATATAACTGTAAAGTTGATCCATTCTAATATTCTAGATATATAAAATTTATGAGTATTTGTAATATAATTATTTAGTTTTTTCAATTTTTAGGATTCTTAAATTAAGTTATTTTGCTTAAAATTAATTTTCTTATATTTTAATTTATAAATTCTTGCTTAATTAAATATCATAAGTTTTTATTAGCCTTTCTTTGCAAATATACATCATTATAGTTAATATAGCAATGATTTGCTAAATGAAACATTGTATACATTTCTCTTTTAATTTCCTATATTCAACTATTTTATATCATTTTAAATAATAATTAAATGATTCTTGTGTTTCAATCTGACACTCTGTAAAATACTCAGCTAAATAATCTACCTACAGCTAAAATATTCTAATTTCCAGAACTGAGAAAAAAGCCAAGATAGAGTAAGATAATATGCATTAATAAATGAAGACTTATATGCTGAAAAAACACTAAAATTAAATATTTTACACTATTGATAGTTTCTCTATAGGAAGATCTAACTTAATTAGAGAATGTAAATATAATACTTAAAACTCTGGCTGAGAATAGAAACAAGAGCTTTGATAACAGAATTTCAAAATGAGAAAGAGAAAAACATATATTTCGAAGAGTAAATAAACAACTAAAAATAGCGAAGAGATATTGGGAGAATTACAAGTAATCTTGAAAATGAAATATTTATCTATGAAGAGTAAAGAAAAATATAAAAAAGAAAAAAGTAAATATGATATAGTAGAAGCAGAAGTGAGTTTTTTTCAATAAATACAGAAAAGAAGAGAATATATTAAATTTAAATCATGAACTATTTTGAATGATAAAGCAAAAATTATTAAAGCTTTGAAAAAATACTTAAGATATTCAAATTCGAGGATTTAAAGCCAAGAGACCTTATTATATTGGCTAAGAAAGAGTATTAATAAAAAAGTATTTGGAATTATAGATTAAAGAAAACAGATACTCTAAAATATTAAGGTTTTCAAGATAATAGAGGAAGTTGATGAGAGTTTATATGTTTGGTACAAAGAGTAAGGAATGAGGTACATAATAATTTATAATTGTATTAAAAAACAAGCTTCAGATACTTATTAATTATCTAAATTAATAAACTGATCATTACATTAAAAAATCCTGCTTGCGATATTATAAGTTAAATGATTTAAATAAGATAAAGCCAACTTTTAATTATATGATTAAGTTAATTGCTAATTTTATTTAAGCTGTATCTGGCTAAAATTTTATATAAATTAAAAGGCAATATAACATCATTTTTAGTATCTGCTTTCTTTAAAAATGCCTAAATGCATAAACCATAACAAGCTATCTGAATAAATTAAGAACGATTCTCTCAATAAAATGATCATATTATATAAAAGATTTCAAAGATCAAAACATATTAATTTTTAGACTGTTTTATCATTCACTCCTTTATTTCATAAAAAAACAATATTAGTAAATTCTTTAAGCTTATACTTTTAACTAAGCCTTTAAAAGCAAAAAATTTAGATAGTTAGAATTAAAATATAACATCAGGCTGAGTAGCAGCATTCACGTATTAATTGATTAATTATCGAAATAAATAACAGCAAAAATATAGTAATTACACTATTCCTATTATATTTTAAACCTTCCATTAAGCCTATTACAATCTTCCTTTACCATAGATAATTTACCCTCTTATTATATCAACAAAAATAACCAAAAATTATGGAAAATAAGCATAAGTTAGAAATAAAGTTACCATGATATATTAAATTTAGAGGTATATGATATATAATAATACCTTTATTTTACACTAGAAGAATTAGCTTTTTAGATTTAATATTATTAACTATTATTTAATTAATTTAGCTTAGTCAATTTACTCTTCACTACACTTTTAGACTTTAGATGTTAATAACTCATTATAGGATACAATATATGTGGAAGTCACTAGGAATATAAATACTTTTATTAAGGATTGAAGAGCTTTGGAAGAAAAAACTAAGAAAAAGTTTGAAAATTCTTTAATTTTTTAAATTTATAAAAAATGGGGTTGGAAATCTCGTGTTGTGGTGAAAATCGTTAAAGCAAGAAATAGAATCTGGAAAAAAGCGAGAA
Organism: Loxodes magnus; assembly: GCA_946699065.1. Classification (NCBI taxonomy): domain Eukaryota; phylum Ciliophora; class Karyorelictea; order Loxodida; family Loxodidae; genus Loxodes; species Loxodes magnus. The sequence goes on from CAMPDV010000907.1 coordinate 111,490, forward strand.
TAATGGAATCGAAGCTTTGAATCCAGAGTTATCAATTTTAAGTGTAGAAATGACAGAGGAAAGAAAAGATTGAAATAAGGCCTTTGTTGACTTAAGATCAGTTCCTTTTAAAAATATACAGGCGAAACTTTCATATTTCGAGGATTTGAAAAATGATTTTACCTTTGATAAATTGCAAATAAAGAGCGAAAAGTATGATTTATACTACAAGAATGTCCTAAGTACTTTCCTCTAGTAGACGTTTACTCTCCAAGTTTTTTAGGTAAAAGGCTAAAATGGAAAAATAATTGATAAATAAATAGAATTTCTACAAAAGTTAGATCATCCTTTTCTAGCTTCTTCTGTGGAATATTTCTAAGATTAAAATTAATTTACAGTAGTAATGAATTAGCTTCCAAGCTATTCATTGTAAGACATTATTAATTAATAAAAAAAATTTGAAGAAATCTAAATTCGTAAGTTAGGATATTCCCTGCTACTTTTAGCTCGCTACCTTCGTAAGAATAAAACTATTCTTTTTAGCTTCACTCCTGAAAATATTTTCATTTAGAACCCAAGAAACTTTAAGATCATCAAGCTTACAAGATTTACGGAGTCAATTATATTCGAGCATCAACCTTCAAGCAAATCTATTGAGAGATAGTTTGACTAAAACTATTATTTTTCAAATGAGCTTTATGATTACTCTCAAAAAGTAAACTGCTCAGCTGATATATTTGCCATTGGAATAATTCTCCTATAGATGGCATTAGGAGATCATCCTAAAAATATGATTAAAGGCTGAGATTAAAATACATAGAATAACAAAAATAATAATCATGAGCTTCTTTTTAAGCTATTACGGTAAAATAAAAAGTATATGTCTGAAGCATTATACGATCTATTATAAATTTGCTTTCAAATAGATACCTAAAAGCGTAATTAACCTGAATAAATGCTACAATTAGGCTTTTTCTAGGCTAAATCATCACTTAAAAGACAGAATAGAGAGTTCTTTTATAAGCTCACTGCATATACAAAGCTTAACGTTTGGCAAAGAATAATCTTCTAGTTTACCGTGCTGAAATTATTTAAATCTCAGTCAAAAATTAAATACGAGCAATCATTTTTAAGGTTGGACAAGTAAGGAAAAGGTTTCATAACTGAATCAGATTTATGTTAGATCCTGCTTAATATAAAATAGGATAACTAAATTTATTATGATACATTTTCTTCTGGAAAGGAACCTTTCGCCTTATCTTAGCAACTGTTTTCAGTAATAGATACAACAGGAGATGGAGAATTTAACTTTAGTGGTATCCTTTTTATATTTAGAATACCTAATTACGCATATGTTTTGGAAAATCAGTCCTCAAGAAATAGATCTGACTTTAGATTTCCTCTTTTCATGGATGGATACAGTAATATTTTATACAGTATCAATAAGACCTAATTTAGTTCTAAAACATTTCCAATATTCCCCAGTTTAGTAAAGACTAGTAAAAAGCTCTATTAAAGCTCCTTAGAGAACTTGATTAGGATGGAAAGAAATAATTAACTAGACAGTAGTTTGTTGATGGAATTAAGAAAAAACTAGAAATGAATTTAAAAATCTTAAATGAATCTATTCAGAATTAGAACTTCGACTACTAGATATTTGACTCGCTTTATTACTCTTGACCTTTAACTTTTATAAAGTTTATCTTTTATGTCTTTTTTTTGTTTATTATTTTTATATATAATTAGTTCCCTTTCTGTAAAGGTATCCTTTTGTCTAAAGTTGTTAATTTAATTATTTAAGCTAATATGGATTGAGATAAATCTAGATTTTTATTTTTCTTTAAGATATAAAACAAGAAATCAATAAACCTATCTCATTATAAGCATTTCTAATTATATCAATAGTCTCTTTTCAAATTTTAGTAGAATGCCATAATAATATGATACTAAGCTAGCTATTTTCCCCTATATATTATAAATATTTTAGAACCATATAATATCTACCACATTTTAGTTTTTATATCATAATACTTTAGCTGTTCTATCAAAAGAATAATATGCTAAATTGTTTTTTATTACATATAATATAATTCAAAAATTAAGTTTCATCTAAAGATAAGGCTATTTGTATTTCTGCTTATACCAAATCTCTCCCATTTATTGAAAATAAAGAGATTCTTTCAGATTTATATATTACATGTATACAATATTTACATTAAATGGTATTTGAAAGATTTATGATTAAATGAATAACCATTATCAATTTCTTTTAAAACTCCAAATTTACGTTTGATAATAGCTCTGCTAAGATGTCTTTTGAACAATAACTATATAAGGATTGTAAAGTTATTTATATATGTATGTTGTTTTTATCATAGTTTAAGTTATCGTTTCCAGCTTTATCTTTAATTTTTCATATCACACATGTTATTAAATTTATGTATAGTAGACATATTTTTAAAGCCTTCTGTTTCCTCAGGTTTTATTTGAAGAGGCTTGTATTCGATCTTAGTAAAATTAGATGGTATAAAAAACCTTTTAAATAGTTATAATGAATAAATATTAACTAAGTGTAGTGGAATACGTAATTTCATGGTTAAAGGGGTTATAAATCTTCTTTATCTATTAAACTGACTACAGCTTAATGATAATCATTAGATGAAGCTTAGTAGGTATGTGATTAATAAAGAGTTTCTAATTTATAGAAAGGTTAAGCTAGCTAATTTTCATATAAGATTAATCAGTATAAATGTGAAACATAACTTAAAATAGGAAATAGGCTTTTAATTAAGAACATAAGGATTTCAAATAAAACCTTGGGAGTTTTTTAAAAAATACTTAAATAATTTGAGAGAATTGAATGTATATTTTTTTATTTTTATAATTTTGATTTCACTTTAACTTGTTATTTTCTCTAATGACTTTCTTTTTCTATTTGTCTATTAAAGAAACTAGCGTTAAATATACAGTCTATTTTATTTAGTTATCATTGATAATTATTATATCATGCATCTAGCTTGTATATCACATTTTTTTCTATTTATTTTCTCCCTGAAAATAGTCGACTTTTAATAATTAAAAATTTATTTTAAATTAATAGTAGAGTCAAGTTTAAAGAACTTACAATAAATAATACAAAAAAATTGCTTTAAAAAATTCTAAAAGAAAACTAAACTAAGTATTTAAATGCAGCTAATACTGCTTAGTAGCATTCAAGAAATTAACTCACATCTCCTGGGAAAAATGATAAAATTAAATTAATGAGAACTTGAAAAAAGCAGAAATATAAAGAGAATAAAATCTCTTTAATAAAATAAAGAAAAAATATCCTAAAAAGAGATTATTTCTTCTAAGGAATGTCTAATCTAAAGTAATATTGTATATAAATTGCTTAGATTTTAATAATAGTACAATTCTATAAAATTGAATGCAAAAATATAAACCAAATAAATATCCATAAACTTATATTTAATAATACCTGAGAGCCTAAGCTTTAAAATAATTTAACACTAATAAGCAACGAAATTTACAATATAAATACATTTTTTTATTTATAACCTTTAATTTTTCACTGAACTTTAATTATTTTTCCTGGATATAATAAAAATTCCGTCTGTTCGAAGATATTAATAAAGTAACTTCTATTTCATAATTTTTAAATCTTTTTCTTTCTTCACTTTTTTTTAATTTGATTTAATGTAAAGTGGATGTTTTGCATTTAATAGACATAATGATATTAGAAATAAATTAAGCAACTTATTTAATTTTATTTAGCTTATCAAATATTTTTAGTTTTATTGATTTTCTTTATTATTCTTCTTTTTTCTTTTCTGCCTGACTTAAATATCGACTATTTTTAAAGCTCTACTTGAAAGTCTTAAATTTAGCTTGCTTTCTTTTTAGTTAGTTCATCATTAAATAATTTAGGCTATTTAATTTCTTAAGTGACAAATAATTTTAATATTAATGCTTTTACCTTTATGTATGGCTTTTGACTTTAACTATCTTATAATCTAAGCTTAATAAATTTCAAATTGGCTAAGAGTAATTTTTATCTTGCTGTTTATTAATTTTTTACTTATGATTTATTCAAAATTAATTTCCTTTCACTTAATTGGAGATTCCAATTTTTATTAATATTTCTAGCTAAGAAGGAAGCTATCAACAAGCTATTTATAAGACCTTTTTGTATAGCCAAGTATGAGGAGTTGGTATAATAAATTTTAACTGTATGTTTAATATTTTGAATACCCTTATTAAGAGATTTGAAGTATCTATCCTACTTTAATTTAATGCATATTTAATATATTAGCTCTACCCATGGCTTTATATAATTTACTAATCACTTTCAAAAGAGTAAATTACTTTAGTTGCTAATAATTTGAATCTTTCAGTCTAGATAATTATTAAACTTTAGAATTATAAAAAAGTTCTAGTACTCAGGGATTTTAACTTTCATATGTATTTTTATTTCTCTCTTAAGCATATAATTATTATTGAGAAGATCAATTAAGAAACAAAAATAACTAAGCATGAAATTAAGGTTAAGAAACTGAGTTATTATTGCCAGAACTAGTGGCATCTTTGGAAGAATGCAAACTATTTAAAGAATCAAGGAATAAACGTGAAGAAATAAAGTACAATAATAAATTACAAAAAGGAAAAATGAGACTTAATGAAGTAAAAATGTATCAGTTTACAGACTAAAGAGAGAACTAGAACTTGAAGAGTTAGGAAGCAAACTAAAAATAATAACAGAGGGAGAAGGGGGATCTGAAAAGCAAGATTCACGAATAATAAAGCTAATAAAAAGCAAGAACAAAGAAACCTCAAACTTATTTTAATCGATGATATGCTGGATGCAACCACAAAAAATTTATAATCTTAATCACATTTAGAATATAATTTTTAAAGATTACTATTATTTAGTAAAATTAGGAATTTTTTTTCAGATTCCGCATAAATACTTCGATGACCTTATTACAATCAATAACTTGTCATTTTTGATCTTATTAAAGACTTGGACGATTAAAAATAAAATTAAAGAATATCATTACTAGCTTTATTTAGATAATACTTTATAGATAAGAAAATTTTAAGATTGTATTTATTTTAAACTCATATTAGATCTAAAATGTTTAAAATATCTAAAAGTTAAAAATAAGAAAAATATATAAAAAAAATGTTAGCATTCCAAATATAATCTAAAATAAGATAAATATAAAATATAAGAAAATAGTAAATTAATTAATTAATTATTTTAAAATTTTACTCTTTAAATAAATAAATATTATTATAGAACTTGCAGTACCTCGTTGGCAAGTAGCTCTTTCAATATTAATATTTAATATTAAAAAAATTTTATCATATTTTCTTGTTATAATTCTAGTCGTCCAATGAGTCACTTCAGCTTCTCAAAAGGGAATTTGATTATAAAAGATTATTCTCGAATCTTGACCCAAATGCCAAAGTTTTCTTGAATAGGATCCAAATTAGATTTAGTAATGTAGCCATTAGAAGGCTCTTGTATCTTATGAATTTTAGACTTTAGGTATAATTTCGTTTTTATATTTTACTAAGTTTTAATTTACAGTTCGTTGATTTAAGTTTTGCTTATTGAATGATATTAATAGAGAAAATTGTTTATACTACTTAATAGTTATGCAAGTAAGAATTTTATGTTTATAACAAAATCTTGGCTATCAAATTATAAGCCTCTATGGCTCAGTTGGCAGAGCATTCGCTTAGTAAGCGAAAGGTCCGTGGTTCGAGCCCGCGTGGAGGCTTTTTTAGTCTTACTATTTAATAATAAGTAAACTAAAAATATAAAAAAACGCCACCGGGTGGACTTGAACCACCGACCTTTTGGTTAACAGCCAAACGCTCTAACCTATTGAGCTACGGAGGCTCTTACTCATACTTCCTTACTATTTATATATACCTATTAAAGTTATTTAATAAATAACGTGATATAATGTTAAGAGACTACTTAGATAGCTTCACTCTTAATATTAAAAATATATTCATTCATATTTACTAAAAAAAGACTTCAAAGACATCTTAAGCTTCTGGTATCATTTATTGAGCTTTATCTTATTTATTAGAAAATAAATACACTAAAGAGTAAATTAGCTTAAGAATATTTAATACACTGGTTTTCTATAATCATTGTATTTAATTGTGCTATAAAGAAATATAAGAGATAGCTATCTAACTAATGTTTTATAGTTTTATTGAATATTCAATTAGTTGATCTACACTTTCTAAACCCTAAATCTTTAATCTTCTATCTAAATTTGATTTTCTTTCTAGTTAAATTTACTAATAATCTTCAGTATAGACATACTAAAGATAGAACACATCTGATTTTTTTTAATAACTAAAAAATAAAATAAACTCTAATTTAGAAATTGGTTGATTTTGAAATAACCATTAATACTAAGTTTTTTGCTTCATAATAAATAAATTATAAAAGCATTCTAATTTATTGCTTTTATTCTTGCTAGTTATTTTTATTTTTAAATAAATCTAAAATTACAATAATGCAGTTTGAGATTCTCTAATTATTTATTATCGAGTACTGTTATCTAATAATTATTCAACTTTATTAATAAATTATGCATAAATTATCAAAGTATAGCCGGATCAATTTATAGTATTCCTTTTGTTTTGAATAAAAAGCTAAATAAAAATATTAGAAGAAGAAAGTCATCATAACAAATATTTAACTTTAAAAATTAAAATAAAGCTTGCAATCCCTTAGCAAGTATGATGATAGATTCCTTAAAATATCTAATTTTTTATTTTAAAAATGTAAATAGCTTTTTAAATATGACTTGATGCTATCTGAATTGCTAGTATTTTATTTTTATTGATATAGATATTAAATAAATCTTAAAGTTCTTTTATTTAGTTTATCATTATTTATAATAATTTATTATGATTATTGGCATATATTAATTTATCTATAAAAAGCGCTAAATAGAAATTAAGACTTAAAGGTATTGTTATTTTAGATAATTCCACAAAGAAATTGCTAAAAAAAGTGAAAGTATATTAACTTTCCTCTAAGAAAAATGTTTTAGTAAATATATTTTTCCCTTTTAATTTATTTAAGTAATTGTCTTTTATTACATCTATCTAGCAAAAAATTGAAAGGCAACTTCTTTTTTAGTAGAAATATATCCAATTAAATTTGTAATAATTTAGAAGACTTTATTTATATTTATCTTTAAAAAATTAATTTTTTTATTTATAATCTAGAAAATAGTAATTGAATAAAGTTGGAATATACCTATTTTATTATAAAGCGTATCAAGACTAATCCACAAGATCACATTAATTTTCCAATTATTTGCAATTCTACAAGCTTTCTATTCAATTTAATTTCATTACTACAACTAATAACAATAGATAATACAAAAAATATCCTACAAACCTTAGTCAAATAGAATACCCTTAATATAATGAAAGTCACTAGATAATAGGAATTAATTAATTAGCTAAGCATTGTATTTATTATTTAAACGAAAAAGAATATACTTAGTTATACCATTTTTAAGTCTATTTTAGTTATAAAAATTACTAAAATAAATGTATTCAACTATATAAACTTTTATCTTAGCTTCTAGTTATAAATATAATAAAATAAACAGTTTTATAATTATTTTGTTTCTGCTCTTTGAAATGTGAATTAATAGAGAATAACTAGAATCTCAAATATTTCTTATCTTATCAATACAAATTTTCCTTGTTATACTGGCTCTATTAAGTTAGAAATACTTACACTAATTTGTTAAAATACTAAGAAGATTGAACTTAAAGTCTCTCTTTAGTGTAAAATGTAAATAATCATCTTAATAACTTTTTTAATATCTATCTGATTAAAGAATTTGAAATATGCTTTAAATATTAAATAGAGATATGAATTAAGAAAGTGCATCCATTTATACTTTTAGTTATATTTATATAATCTAAAACTTATTCAATAACTAAAGCTATTAATTCACTAACCCCTTCATAGTTAACTATAATCCTTTTATTTATAATACTGACTAACTTTCTTTTTTTGTGTTTTAGAGTATAAAATACAGGAATAATATAGCTTCTTATTTATTAAATTGGAAAATAAAGGCTTATTTATTTAGGTTACAGTTTAGTATTAATAGATGCAAATTGTCTATCTAACTTGTTAGCTTAAGAGTAAATTAAAGCTTAACTCTTTAATACTCTTCTCTATTTTTAGTCTAAATTAAGCAAGCTAAAAAATGCTTTAATGCTATTTATTTGGAAATAATGAAATTAGTTATTTATAGATTAAAAGATAGGAAATACTGAGCAAATAAGGTTCAATGATATTAAAAAGGACTAAAGTTAAATGTTAGCTAGAAGATATAAGTAATTTTAAAGGTGATAAGTAGAAATAGATAGAACTATAGGATTGCTAGAGATATGAATAAGTATTAGTTGATTAGAGAAATATTTGGAAGTGAAATAAGAATATTAGGATATTGTATATCCCATTGCTAGTAACACTTATGAAATTAACTTCATAAGCAATTTATGATAAATAGGCTACTATTAAGAAATCCCTAATTAGTTATTAAATAGAAAAGAAAGAGAATTAGAACTCTCATATTATTATCTTAAAATTAGTCTAGGAAAATAAGATTCTATGTTCATTACCATTCTTAATGAAAGATCCAATTCATTAAGGAATGCTAAAAATTATTAGAAGAAGCTACAAAGTAAAAGCTACATGTTTATCAATTTAGTTAAAGCATTTGTTATTATAATCTTTCAAAAATCTAATTAAATATTTTTAAAGCTTAATAAATAAAAATAAATAAGGTAAAAGAATGTAAAAAGGGATATCACATATAAAATGACTGTTTTTATTAATTATACAATTAAGGCTTAAAACTAAATTAATATAATTTTCTAGATTTAACTGGTTTAATATCTCTAATATTTAAGATAAAAGTACTTAGAATTATCTATCTTATCTCAAAGGTAAATAAATTAAAAATTTTACTAAAGTAGAGATATAAAATTCTTATTCATTTATAATAAATTTTTTATTTCATGCTCCTAAAGAAAGCATCTTCTAGCTTTTTCTCACCTTATTGATAAAGGTTTATTAGTTTACAAATTGATAGCGATTTGTTATCAATATAACAAAATATATTAGCTAATAATGAGAAATCTTGATTATGTTTAGAATTTAAATTAGGGATTTCTTTAACCTTTTATAAGCTTAGGGATATAAAATGAAATTATGGATATATTAGTATATTTTAGAAATAAGCTAGCATTGAATCAGACTTTATGTAATTTAAATATCATACTTAAAATTTAGAAATATACCTTAATTAGATCTATATACTGCTAGAAGAAAGTGTCTTATGCATATGGACTAACTTAAATTTAATTATCAATAAAAGAACCTGAAGGTGCTATCTTTAAAATTTATCTAGCTTCCTTCAAATAAAGAGAATGTATTAGCATTGAAGCTAGTAAACTCATTCAGTACATATAAATTTTAGATATTATAAAAATAGAAAGCAGTAAGTGCTGAAAATATATTTTAGATAATTATATAAGGAGGATTAAGCAAATTACCGTGAGATGCTAGTGAACAATAGAAAAAGAGGAATGCAAAGATAGTATTTCATTGGAAGTAAATACAAGATAGCTGTAAAGAATCAAATTTATTTTATAGAAATCCTTTATTATAGTTCACTTAAATTAATTAGTCTTTTATGCTATTCAAGATAGATAGCTAATAAAACTTATTAAATAAGCCTTTAGACAAGAGAAGCTTTTAATTCTATTACTAGCTTAAAGTAAATTAATTTAAGATCAAGACGAAATTTTAGAAAGTTAAACTTAATTAAGTTTAAGGTACTTAAATTTTAGGGGAAGATAATAGCAAAAAATGAGCTAGTAGCTCAAAAAATGATATTCATTATATAACTTTACAAGCTATATTACCTATTAAACTCCTAAAATCCACTAAAATTTCATCTTCTACCTTGAAAAAATGTAATAGATTATTTATTTCCTACAATTGAAATTAGTAGCTTGTTTGTAAAAATAAATCTTAGATTTTATGTCTTTTAGTATTTAGCTAGATAGTAAGAGAAACTTAGATCTTAACAGGGAATATTCTATTACTATTTACCTCCTTAGAGCACTTATTAATAAATTTAAATTTAAGCTCTTTGGAATGAAAATAGCTTAAATCTATGTATAATTTTACATTTAACTAGTATTTATTAAAGCTAACAAATTAGATAGCTAATAAGCTTAATAACAAAATGATAATTGCTTACTTCTTAGCAATTTAGCTCAGTCTATTGTTATCATTTTATTCCTATAAAATTTAATTATAAGAAAGATCTTTTATTTTAAACAAAATTAATAAGCATCTCATCAATTAATTATAGCAATACACTTGGAGAGTATTTAAATGGCAATTGCAAAAGATTATTAGCATTACAAACTGTCAAGGTAATTTAAAATATAGAAACTTAGTGCTTTGAAAATAATTAACAACAAACAGTCAAAAATATTAGCATAGCACTGATTTATATATGTTCTATAACAAACTTATATCATATTATACAACTGAGAAATCAAGAATACTATAAATTATGATTATTATATATCATACAGTCACTTTCATCTAAATTAAGCAACTGGTATTTAGTATTTTATAAGATAAACTTGAGAAAAATTTATTTCTCTAAATTGAAATTCTTGCTTTTATTGCAATTTCCAATGAACGTAGTTCTAGATCCAGTTGATTTGCAATTAAGATTTTTTGAGTTAGAGCTCATTTTATATCTTGTTTATAAAATGAAAATTTGGATTAAAAAAAGTTCATCCAACGTATTTTACTAGAAATAATGATTGCACTACACATTTCTTTTATATCTTTTACATAGATTCATCTTAGCAAGCTTAGCAGGTAAAAATTTAGTTTTCTCACCTTTTACTATTATTTAATTAACTAAATTTTTCACTTCTTTAGATATCTTTTGAGCGTAGATTGATAGTGTTAATCTGGATAATTTTAGAGTTAAATCCTATGAAATACTTTATTTAAATTCCTTGATTTTATAGTCTAAACTTAGTGAAATTTTACCAGAATGATGATGTTTCATACATAGAAAATTAAGGAAAATACGATCCTCACAAAAAACTTCATAAATTGTAGCATCACAGCAGACTTTCTTCTTCTATCCTTTTTCTAAATTTAATACTTACACAATCTAATTTATTTCTTTTTTATTAATCAAAGCTAATAGCATAGCTTTTATTAAATTTCAAGTATTAAGCCAAACTGAGTGACTCAGTGTAAGATCCCATAAATCTAATAGATATTTTAGGTATACACTAGATATTTATTAATAGCCAATTAGCACAAAACTTTACATTTTTAAAGCATTAAGTCCATAAAAGCCACTAAAGTGATGTAATAGCTTATTACGTGGATCCACATAGTTAATTGATTAGAACAATAAAGATAAATAATTAATTAAGGAATTGATATACATTAGACTTGAAGCTTATTATTTAATAAGTATCCATTGAATAAATATTCTAAGTTTAACCCTAATTGTATAAATATAAAGGCTAGCTAATTTAGACTAATAAAGATAAATAAGTATATTGACTTATATTTAGTTAAAAGTACTAAATTAATGTTAAATATAACCAGGTTTTAGTATATGAGCTAAGAGCTATAAATCAATACGAAAGCATCAAAGATAAAACATAGGAGCTGCTTTATTTTCTATAGAGTTGTATTCAATTTTAAAGCTTATTCCCTTAGATAATATAATACTTTCTCTTAATTGCTTAAATATATCTCTAGATTTACCTTATACTTCTACTTTTTAAAATTACCTTAGCTATTCTTAGACTTAATCTTTAATTTTAGATTTACACTATTTTTTCATATTAATCTAACTAAGAAAATAAGAGATAAAGACTTTAATTTTAGAAAAATTGCTTTGTTGGAAAAAGGTTGTATATAGTAAGAAACTTAAAAGTAGAGATGAAAGGAGATTGTTGGTACTACGAAATTCTAGTGACTAGAAGACTAGCAGGATCAAATTTTCTATTATTTTTCAATTCTGAAAGAAATAAAGAATGTATAGCGGTATTAGCAGGACTTATATCAATAGTAGGACTTAAAAATCAAGTTTTTCTTCTTTTTAGAATTGTGTTTAAGAGTAGCTTATGATTAGTAACTTGTTCCACCAATAAAAAAGAAAGAAATCAACTTAAAAGCAGAGTCTTAAAGTAAGTAAGAAATGTAGAGTAAACATCTTGATTGCCTGCAGCCAAAATTATGCTTGGAAATGAGTGCTGATAAAAAGTTTTTAATTAATGTAGAAATAGCTTCTTGACTTAAAGATAAACTTGACCTGGATTGTCTAAAATTTTTCAGCTAACCTGATGATGCTTAAGAAAAATTTAATTTATCGTAAGCAAAAAGCTTTGAAGCAAGCAAAGGAATTTGTAGCTTCTAGTGTAGATTAAGCGTAATTTGATTAATAAAATTAGAAAGCTTAATTTATAAATTATAGCAGAAATAAAATGCTTTTGACAAGTATTATACAGCTAGCATAAAGAAGAATGGCTGCTTGATCCTTGATTTCCCAAGACTTTTTTGCTGAAAGATATGGGATATAGTTTTCTTTTCGTAAAGTAAGCAATGACAGTTGCTTCATTATTAAAAATATTTAGCTATTGTTCTTAAAAGCAGGAAAGAGCTTGAAAGAAAGGCAGAAATATGCTTAAATCAAATAGAGAAAATGCTCTATTGCTTACTACCTTCAAAAGAAAGAATTATAAATACTCATTTCAAGTAAGTTCAGGAAACTAGAAACCATTAGTTTGGAGAAAATTTTTTTTATCTAAATACCATAATAATCAAAAGAATGATGGAGTCAAGATTTTGAATTTTCAGCTGGTTTCTCTAAAATTCAGAGGATTTTGATCCAAGCTTAAAAAATAAATATCTGAACAATTACGTGGCCTAAAGAGGACTTCGAATCTACTTCACGAAATATAAATTAATTACAAACTGATCTTCATTTGCAGAAACTGAAAAATCGAATATGTTCCTTTGTTCATGAGAGGTGGGGCAGAATAAGCAGCAATTAGAGATTATCAATGTCCCAACGCATTTCAAGATAATATTTCATTGAAATAAAAAAATAATTCCATAGAATAACTTGAAAAATTAAAATAGAATCTTTATATTTAAATAAGAGATTGAGCATTTAAGACTGATTATAAAATAAACTTTAAATATAATAATTATCTAGCAAATGAAAATAATAAATAATTATATTTATTTTTTAATTTATTATGTATAAATTAGATTCTACTTTATAATAAACTTCCTTTATTTATTTATCATTAAGGAAATTTGAATAAATCAAGAGAAAATTAATAAAATTTACTAATTTATTTTAAAGTAGAATAATAGTAAGATTCTCAATTAATAATTATTGGTATTCTAGCTACCTACTTATGATGCTATAATTAAATTATGAAAATGAAAAACTAAGCATTATGAAGATCTTGATTTAAAATATTTAATTTTATTAAAGTATGCTTATATGTGTTTGTTTGATTTCATTAAATTCTAATTAAATTTATTATTTTATAAATTGAAATTAATAATAAACTATTAAATATAAAATTCCTAGAAAATTAAAACAATTTAAATTTTTCTCTTCTCTATACAACTAGAAATTATAGAAATTATTTGCAAAATATATAACCAAAGACAATATAATAAATGTATTATAAATTCAATTTTTTCTAAAATGTTAGCTTAAAGAAAATTTTCTAAAATTATCTTATTTAATAATTAATAATAAACGTTTGCTAGATATTATTGGTCTAATAAATAATTGAAATATAATATACAAATAAAAACCAATTAAGTTTTTTTTAATTTAATTGCTCTAAATGAATGATCAAACAAATTTATCTTATTAAGCTTACACGTTCATAACTAAAATAAGATAAAAGTTTACATCTACTAATTTTAAAAGCATGAATCTATTATTTTTATTAAACTAAAGATTTATCTATATTTTTCATTAAAGCCATATAAATTTAGCTTTAATTTACTAAAATTTAAATTTCATATTAGTGTATCTTCCCAAATAATTATATGAGAATATTAAATAGAGAAATAAGAGCAGTTGAGGTTAAAATATTTTTCATTCAACTAAATAATTAAAAATATTAAAAATAATTATTTTATTCTTTAAGTTATTTATAATAAAATTAATATTTCTATTAATTATTTAATTTCCCTTCATTTAGTATTTTTAGTCATTTATATTTGTTAATATAGCTTTTCTATTCTTAATTTTTTTAATTCATGATAGCTATAACTTAAATTTTTAGATTTAGAAACCTTTAATCTTATTTAGTTCTTAAGCATTCGATTCTACTAAATTAATTTTTTATACCTAGAAGCGCTGCTAATGTGTTAAGCTCTCTTTATAAAAATCATAATTTTATAAGCTTCTACCTTTTGCATTTTATATTATGAAGTAGTCTTTAAAAGCTTAGTAATTTAAGATATAAAATTTAGAACTTAAAATTAAAAAAGCCCAAATAAATAGAGATCTTTCTTAAAAGGCCCCAAAAATGCGTAAAACTATAAGCATGTATAAAAATAAAAATAAGAATAAGAATAAAGAAAAAGAAAAAGATTCACAGACTGTTTGGGATAAAATAACTAAACTAAGAAGTAAAATTTTTAGATTTAAGTAAATTAGAAGTCTATTTATCTTAAACTTAACTATTTTGCTAAAGTTCAAGAAATTAGATCAGAAGTTTCTTGATCTGTAAGATTTTCATGGATGAAAATTGAAAATGCTTATAATTTTAAAGAAGCTACCTTGTAATAAAAAGCTTAAAATATATTAATATTAAATGGTTCTTTATTTCAACTTAAGATAATTTAGCCATTCTAGGAATTATTTCTATTTCAAAAGTTTTAACTGAATGTCTTTCAAAACTTATTAACTATTTTCAAATAAAAAATAATTAATAGTGAAGTTGATATACTAAGAATTTCTATAATTCATAAGTCAGAGCGATTGGCTAATAATAACAAGTCTAAAATTTAAATATTTCCAGTGGTTCTTTTTATTTAATATTTATATAAAATACCTCAAAAAAGCCTCCACGCGGGCTCGAACCACGGACCTTTCGCTTACTAAGCGAATGCTCTGCCAACTGAGCCATAGAGGCTTATATTTAAATCATTTAGACTTGTATAAATAATAAAGAATATATATTTCCAAATTATAAAGAAATAGCGGTTATCTGATCCATTATGCTTATTTTAAATCAAATTTAGTCAAACAATTACAAAGTCATAAATCTTAAAACAATGAAGCTTGTTTCTTTTATATTTAAGTCTTAAATGAGATTATTTCTCTAAAATATTTCTTTCTCGTTTTTCAATTATAATTATCACTAGTGAAGTTATTTTTCATTTATCAATTTAGAGACATTTTGATTTGCTACACCAGATTTAAGATTTTCTTATACATTTTTATTGGGCATTTCGTCGTATACAGATAATGAGGTTTTCCCTAATTATAAACTACCTAACTTTTTAGTTTATTTGGAACTATTAAAGTTCTAATTAATATCTCTATTTCTAAAAAAGGAGAAAAATAGTAAAATATATACCTTTCTTTTGTTATATCAATAAATAGATTTCATGCTTATTTTCATTCGTACAAAATGCTTAAAATGAGCTAGTTGGTTTGCTTTCTTTTTAAAGGAAAGAAAAATTAAAAAAAATTAATTTTTAGTTTAAATATAAAATTTTTAGAATAATAGTAAATAAATCTATTTCATTTATATATTAGTTTAACTTAAAAATAAATAAGAAAAAAATTTTAAAGTTTTTAAATAAATAAATAGTAGAAACTCACTTTTGAAATGAGATATGAAATATTAAAAATCTATAAAGTATAGAAAATATAACTTCTTTCTGACTTTCTTAGTAAATCATAAATAAAAAGATATTTTTTATCTCAGGAATTTATTGTTAAACGTATGAAGAAATAAGAAAAGGAATTGCTTTTATTATTTTTATGTTTTGATAGCTTTATAAAGAAAAAATGCATAATTCATTTGTATTTAAGAATCAATTAGAGTTAAATGAAAAAATTTAATCTGGGGAAGATTAATAAAAATGCTTTTTGATAATGCAAAGAGTTTTGATTCTGTAATTGATTATATTCATAGAAAATTAACTTATCAACTAAAGATATTTATACTTTTTCCTAAGATTGATTTTAATTTTACTAGGAATCTTTATCTAAATTAAAAAAAAGTCTAAAAATAAAAAAAATAATGACTATAACTGAATGTTGATACTTATCGAAAAACTTTATATTTTAATTTTTTCATCATTCTTCTAAAAGAAAATTTATGGAGCATTTTATTAAAAGCCTTCACTTAAATCAAGAACCCTTAATAAAATGATTAATGTTAATAAACAAATCAAAAATAAATCATTCGTTAATCCTTTTTTTAGAGAAAAGCATTAATATTTTTTAACATTCTTTCAGCTTTTTTCGCTAGATTCCTTTAATTTTTTAGATGATTCATATAATAATTAAAAAAAAAGCTTCTCTATAAAATATTTAATTATTATTCCTTAGTTTTCCTAATTTTTGTGATTTAGTTAGTTTTTTATTTAAAAATTGAAAAACATAAAAGAAATTTCAGAAACTCTGTATTATACAATTTTATACTTTTAAAGTTATTCTATAAATTTAGAGCTTTTAGAACTTATATTAGTTTAATATGTTTATTTCTAAAGTTGCTACAATTTTCATTTTCTGTAGGCATTTAATGCATTTAGCTTAAGATAAACAAAGATAAATTTATTATTTATTTTATTCTCTTATATATCTACTTTTTATAAGCTTGATTTTTGTTACTTTCATCTGAATATAAAAGTCTTAAATTTGTGTCAAGTTTTATTGCTTCAAATTTCTTTCTTTCTTTTTAAATATTAAAATGAGAATAGTGTCTTATATAAAAGAATATTAATTTATTACATTTCATTCTTAAATCTATCATCAAAATTAGCATTTTTTAAGAGCAAGAATTTGAAATCCCAAATTATTTCTAATATAATTATTTTTATTTTTAATCCAACTGTTTTGATGAGCATATTAAAGCCTAAAGTTTATTTTCTTCAGTATAAAACTAAGAACTTAAAGTTTTAAAAATGATAAGAAAGGAACTTAAATATTAGATATTTAAAGGCTTGTTGATTTTGTGGTTGAATAAATAGAAAAAACAAAAATAAGAAACAATATATTAGAAGCTATTTCAAGAGTTTATTATATCCAAGCTATTTAACGAGAGCTAACTGAATAAAGCATAAATTATTTTAAAAAATTTTATTTGGTTTAAAAATCGAAAATAATCTTATCCTAAAATTTAATTAAAAAGTAGATAAAATTAATTAACAATGTTCTCTAAATTTAGTTTTAACATAAATAAAAAATAGTTTTTAACGTATTTTTTCTCTTTTCTGGATATTTTTTGAGTGATCTTAAGTTATTGCAGAATAAATAAAAATTAATTATTTATTTTTTGGTTGAGAAATAAAGGGGAAGGATAACTAAAAATTATCTTTCACAAAAATATAAAATTTAAATAAATTTTGAAGATAATTTGAGATAAGTTTTATAAAAATTCGCATTTTATGATTAATTCCCTCAATTGAAGATTCTTTATTTCTATAATTTTTCTTTACTCATCGCTTATTAATTCCAACTTCTCCAGAACATAATAATTGAAAAGTGAATTATCAGAAAGAAATCTTAATAAATTAAAGAAATACGATAAATCTTTGTCTTTTCCTTTATTATTTGGCGATAATTTTTCTATTAAATAAGTATCTTGCAATAAAAAATATTGACTTAGTTTTATTCAGAAAATTGCTTTTACATAATCAGTTTATTTAGTCATATCTTTAAGAGAAATAATAAAAAATAATCTTTTTATGCTGCTCAATTTTTATCTTCTGAATGATCATTTAATTTTGCTTCAGAAATTAAAAATTTTTTATTTATTTCAAAGCATTTTACCAATATTTAAGCTAGAGGTATTTTTTGATAAGTTAAGAAAAAACTTAATAACTATCCTTTTTTTCAAAACTCAACAATATCTTAGCTTACTAACTTGTTCTCAGTAGGATTTATAAAAATGTTCTCAATAGGACTGAGAATGTTTATTTATTTAATTAGTTATATCTATAAAAAAATTTAAGGTATGTATTAAAAATACTTATTTCTTTTATTAAGTTTGAATATTATTTTATTTAGGGATCTATATCAAAAAAATTAAAAAAGCTTAAAGTTATAGAAATAAAATTGATAGTTAAAACTTTTCTTATGATACTTTTCAAAGGGCTCACTCGATTTTGAAAATTATAAATAGCTTCTTTGTAAAGATAAGTTATGGAGCACTTTATTTTAATACTTTCATTAAATCCAGAATCTTTAATAAAATAATTAATGGTAATAATAAATCAAATGTAGCATGACTCGCTAGCCTTTATAAAAGATAAGTATATATAATTTTAAGCATATTTTCAACTTTGTTCTAATGTTTGCTACATTCCTTTTAGTGTTATTAGACGAGTCTCAAACCAATTGGAATAAACTCCTCTATGAACATTTTTAGTTTTTACTCTTTAATTATCCAAGATTTTGTGATCTAGTTCCCTTTTTATTTTTTATTATAGAATTTTTACTAAAATGAAATAAATTATTATCCTTTTTATATCTTAGTTACTAAATCTTTTTTAATTTGTTTTAAATATACAGCAAGAATAAAAAAATAGCAAATAAAATTAAACTTATTAAGACTTTTATTTTGGAGTGGGGAAAATTAATAAAGATGAAGCTTATAAAAGATAGCTATAGAAGAAACAAATATAATAATTTTTCTTGAAGCTAATCTTGAGAAAAATAAGCTTAAACTTAAAGAAAATTTTGAATTGGAAGAAACTTTAAAAGTTTAAAATAATAAATTAGATAAATTCTTAAAATAAATGAACTTAAGGGTTTGCTGCTACTTCTAAAGTATATTGTATAAATGCTAAATATCTTTAACTAAAGTTAGCCCTTTTTTAATTTTAGCAGCCAAAATCCCTGAAAATATTTCTATTATAATTATTTTATTTTTAATCAATCAACTTTTATGAAAAATATAAAAAAGTATTGCGAATGAAATGCGAAAATAATTTTTAAGCAATTTATAATAATTTTAATATATGCTTATATTTTAATTAATTTAAAGACTTTAATATCTTTATTAAATAACTATTCATTATTCATAATATTATTTTATTGATTATTACACAAACTATGTTTCTTTTAATTCATGATATTGTTAATCTTAATGAGAATATGTATTTTTAATTTAAACTACAAAAATGAACACTTTTTATTTTATCCATCTCAAAATTCAATTCCTAAATAAAATCAATCATTCTTTTATTTTTATTTTTCTCTAATATTTAGTAAAAAAATAAATCGATTGATATAGTAAAACTTTCCTATTAATAGGCATAATATTCGTCACTAGTAATTGATTAAATATCCTTGCTTTATTTATACTACATAAATATTTATAAATCTATGAAATAGAATTTCTATTCTTATTTGAAAATAGCTACATAATTTGTATATAAATTTATAGCTTCAATGTAAAATTTTTTATTTTAAGATTGTTAAATTCTTTTAATTAATTAATTATGAAATTTAACCTCCCATTTTATGCTAAAAAGCTGAAAGGGATCTGTTTAAATTATTGTTAAAGGCAAAGTTCACCTTGGAGCTACCAGCTTCTTGAATATCTATTCCCTGTAGAATTATCCATTCAAGTAATATATCTTGGTTAATCTCTCCCATAATTCTCTTGATTTTTTTGATTTGAACTTTTTGAATTCTAAACATTGTCTTATTAGGTGATTCGTCTACTTACAGTAGTAGTATCTTTTGAGCACTCATTTTTGCCTTGACTGTTGTTTTTTAGGTTTTTTTTCACAACAAGGACAGGAGAGTATTGCGATAAGTTCCACGTCCATCTTGTCCAGCTGAATCTAAGGTTGAAGTTGGAGTTGAGGTTGGAAATTAACTGTCACTCGGGGAAACTCCACTTAGAATCCTTTCAGCTTGGTGATCTCTTCCTTGAGGCAATAGATAGCAGCTTACATTTCTTGGAACTTTAATTGTTCTTGCGAAACTTGTTCAAGTCTCTCCCGCATTTTTACATTCTCAAACCTGAGAGCTCAACTAGCTTACGTAGTTCTTCGACGTAATAAGGAAGTCCCCTTCTTCGTAGTTAACTTGGCAATAATCTTCCTCTTGTGTCTTGAAAGGTCTGATTTTTTAAGGTGATTAGGTTTGGTTAAGTTTCTATTTCTTCAGGACTTAGGTTTAAGTTAGTTCTGTTTCATTGTCGTGCTTCTAAGGCTTGTGCTGAGGAGTTACTTAATGAGCCCCACCAACTCTTGGCTTCTTTAACTCCTTAGCATCTAGAAAGCCTTTTCTTATTCCTGCCATTTTATCTTGCTAAATTCTTAATTTTTTGATTAGGTTAAGATTAGAATTTCTTATTTCTGTCTTCGTTGCTTGGTTGAATATTTAATTATGTATCCAACTTTTTTAAATAAACTAAGGTGAGAAATTAAGATACAAGCACTATCATACTTACTTTCTTTTCGGAATCTAAAATATTGCTTGACTTATTTACAATTTTTATGCGCACTAATGCTTTTTTATTTTAGCATTAAATAAGGTTAATAGATATCAATATAGTACCTATTAAATAGTTAAGAACTTACATAATCCCTTTAAAATAAAAACCACGACTAGCAGACCAAGAATACTAAACCTTTGATTCCTAGATTTATTCAATTAGTTTATTTAAATTTGTATATTTTTATGATAGCTTAAGAAATTTCTTAGAAATACTCTAATCAAGATAACTCTAAATCATCAACAATATTTTATGAGTTTCTTAAACAAAATTCCTTTAAAACACACAATTATCTCATTTTTAAGTTAAAGAAACTATTACCATAACAGAATAAATTATCCCTAGTTAAACTTATTTTCTTTCTTTATTAATTTAAATTAAACAGTCTAGTTTTTACGAAATGGTTGCAATTAAGTGTTTTTATTGCAATAGGCAATTAATTGAATGCGAGTTCTAAGATTCCTAATTTTATAAATAATTAGCTTTTAAATTTATATCTTTTAGGTAGCTTATTAACATACAATTCACTAGGGAATCATTTAAATACTTATTATGTAGAATTTAAATGTTCTTAAAATAAGTTTATTCTAACAAAAAAGCTTAGTGAATTTCATTTAGGTTCTAAGAAAACCTATACTCTTAATAGGTTTTTAATGTAATTTGCATCAAAAACACTTATAAAGACAATTTTATTTTATTTACCTTCTTTGAGATAAATTCTTGATAAAAACTTAGGTTTATAAAATCTAAATAGAAGAGTATATTCAATTTAAATTTCTACAGTACAAAAATAAATTACTCTTGTGGAAATTAATTTAATTTAATCTTAATGCATATAAATTTATTTGTCTGCCTTTCTTCATTTTTTAAAGAATAACTCTCTATCCATCTCTGTTACTTTCTATTTTTTTTGCTTCACTATATATAAAGATTCGAAATTAACTTGCTTTATCTCACCTTGCGATATCTTATCTTAAGTACGATCTATAAAAATATTTTCTTCTCTTTAAGTGACTTTGGTTGTGACAATTTGTTCTATCTATAAGCGACTTTCATTTCCTATATCTAAAATCTATTGGCTTTGCTTTATAGTTTCTTAATGAATTTTATTTTTTTGTAATTTGCTTTACTTCCATGAAACATAGAAATCTCTTATTTATAAAATTATCGAAATTGTTAAAGCAATTATTGCATAAAAGCAACAGATAAACACTAGAAACTTACCTAAATTCTCAGCTTCTTTTAATTCATCTCCTGCTAAAGTTTTATCCTCCTTAGCTTTATAATAAAAGTTGAACGAGTAGATTATTATTAGCACTACTTCTCCTAATATTTCTTGACCAAACAATAATTTACTTGTAAAAGGCCTGCTAAAGATTAAGTAAAAAAGCCAAAACGAGCAAATGATCAAATAAATAGTGATTTATAGTATTTAAAACTCTACAAGCACAACAGCTGCAAAAGAAAGAACAAATCTTCTAATCAAGAATAAAGTTTAGAAGATTACTTGCTACTTAGTATTTTACTTGATGCACTCAAAGTAAATCACATACTTTTCTTTCATCTTTTCTAACTCCTACTTTGTTTTCTCTTCGTTAGTTTAGTCATATTCTACTTTTAGGTTAAAATATTTGATACATATTTGATAGCTTTATAAAATAAAGTAAAGTTGAATGTTCTAAATAAAAGCTTACTAAAATAACTACAGCAAGGAAAGAGTTTAAGCCAGTATACCAATCACTCATACTAAAGTGATATAACTATAACATAACTGTATTTGTTATTTACATAGACTTTAAGTTATACACCATTGAAATATATTTCTTGTTTGTTAATTTTCTTCTCAATTTTTCTATTTTATCTTTCCATTTTAATCTTCCTAGTATAATGAGTGTAAAATCTACTAAGTATAATATAACTAAAATAAAGAAAGCACTTATTAAATTAGCTATTAAGGTATAACTCTCATAGTTCATTAAAATGTAAATTTCTTTATCTACTTCTAAATTCTTAGAATCTAAATCAAAGCTTAGGAAATCGTTGTTATTTATTCCTGATATAGGATCGTTGCCATTGAAATTCATGTAATAATAGGCGTTAATATTGTCTGTTCTATTCACATCTACAAAAGCGTTCATTAAAATGAGTTGGTTGATTAGAACGGCTGAAAAAAATTAAGCTTAACCTGATGAAAATTAAGATAAACTAGCAGTGGAAGAAACAGATACTATAGATCCAGTGAAACTTGAATAAATTCCGATTTAAGATATTATATTTGTACTTTAAATAAATTATTTTTCCTAGATTGATATATTAAAATCATTAAGGCTGTCGTAATATTCTAGACTTTCAGTATTTTATTTTTGAGTAGAATTTTAATAACTTTAATTAGTAAATTCTTCTATTTAACTTTCATTATTAAGAGTATAATTT
Organism: Loxodes magnus; assembly: GCA_946699065.1. Lineage (NCBI taxonomy): Eukaryota > Ciliophora > Karyorelictea > Loxodida > Loxodidae > Loxodes > Loxodes magnus. The sequence goes on from CAMPDV010000907.1 coordinate 134,752, forward strand.
TATTAGCAAGATTAACATTCAGTATTTTAAGAGTCGCTTGTTTGGCATTATTCGTAGTTAGAAATTATAGAGCAAGGATGACAAGTTCCATTTAGATCGAATTCCCTTTCTCCACATTTATCTACACAAGTTTAATTCAAAGAAACGAGATATGGTTCAAAACATTGACTGCAAATCTAGCCATCGTCACTACATTATTCGATATAACTTTATTCTTACTAAGTTTCCACTAAGTAGATAAATTATAAAATTGTAAATAACTTAAAAGTATCTGATATTAGTAAACTATTATAGTTTTTTAAAGATATTAGCAGATTAAACTTAATTAATTGCTTAAAGATCTAATTAAATTTTAAATTTTAAATCTAAATTGTTTGTTTATATCAATTATGTAATTTTTTATTTTCTTCTACTTAAAATAAATTTGATAATACTTTAATTGATATCAGTCATTTTTATGAGAACAAAGTAGCTAGTAAATAGAAGATAGAAATGTTTATATGATTAATTATTTAATTATAATGTTAAATTAATAATTTTAATTATATTTATTAGATTAATATCCAGCACATTTTAATAAAGAGATTATTTGTTAAAATTTGATTATACTATAACAATAAAAAAAGAAAACAAGTTTAGTGAGAGAAAATAATTTCATTATATTTAATAATCTTCTAATTTAAAAATAAATTACAACAATAATTAAAAAGTTTATTTTGACATTATGATAACACAGATTTCTTTAATATTTATAGTTAAATTATTAAAAATTAAAATTAAATAATAATTTATAATTAAAAAAACTTCTTAATTTATACTAAAAGTACTAAAAAAAAAAAATTAATATAATATATTCTGTAAATTTAATTAAAATTTAAGCATAATTTAATTATCTATAATAATATTATTTTAATATAACTATAAAAATATAGGCAATTAATACAAATATTATTTGATTATTTATTCATCTATCTTTAAATTAATATAAAAATATAATGCTAAGAATATTTTTTAAAATTAATTATAAATAATGCAAGGTAAAGTTTAAATAAATATTAAAGAAATAAAACTTAATTTATAAATAATTTTACATTTCATTATGTAAAATATCCCTTATTTATTCAAACAAAATTAGTAAAATAAAGATTAAAAGAAAATAAAAAAAGCGAGATTATTTATGTTGCTTAAAAAATTTAATAAATATTATTTATTTTCCAATATTTTTAAACTTAATAATTAAAAGAATAATATTATTAAATTATATAAATATTTATTTAATTTTAGAATTAGAAATTAATCTTTTATAAATTAAATTATTTTGCTATTTTTAAATGAACATTTTTTTTTATAAATGCTGAAAATATTTTCTGAAATAAATTATGAGGATTAAAATTGAAAAAGAAATTAATGCTTATTAATATTTATATTCATATATAGAATGTTTTATTAATAATTCTTTTTTCTCTTATTTATTTTGTATTTTTTTATTTAAATTATGTTCCATACTTGAAGACCTCAAATTTAACTTTCTTTAACTAATATTTAATTCTTCATGAAAGTTAATTTCAAGCTATTTCATTCATAGCTATTATTAAATTAAAAGTTTAAAAATTGTAAAATAAAAGAAGCATTCTTATAGAACTAATGCTTTTTTCACATATGTGTTAAGGAAAAAATTAAAGATTAAAATTTAAATTATCTATGACTACAAGATAGTTGTTAAAGTAGCATTTAAGGGTAGAATTATTTTATTAATAAGTTTTATTTAATAAATAAGATGATATTTGATTTTTATTTTAGTAAAAGAATTATTTCTTTAAGCACATTCTATCTTAATTATAAAAATTTAAAATTAATTTTATTTATTTTTCGAAAAGGACTGTATCTACTCAGGCATTAAAGTTTCTGCCTATAATTTCTTATTTAGCTTATTTCTTTATTCTTAATAATTGAAATTTCTAAAATGATTTTAATATCTCCAACTAATATTTTATTGTTTACCTTTGGTTATATTTAATATATTTTGCTAAATGTAATTTCAAAGTTTAAATTAAAAAGCTATTTTCTTAACCTTTATTTGTTTATTTTTAATTTTAATTTTATTTAAACTAGCCTTCAGATTAAAAATTATAAAGTTATTAATAAAGTTAGAATTTATTAAAAATGCACTATAAAGTTTCAGATATCTAGAAAAATAGACTTTTAGCATAAAACTAGTTCCTAAAAGTGTTTATAAGAAGAATCACAGTTTAAAATATTATAACACCCTATGACTCTTATTGCTTATTAAGTTTCTTTTTTATCTAATAGAATATATAAATATAATATATCATTATGCTTAATCATATCTAAAATAAAAGCTTATTATTTGATCTAATAATTTAATAAATGCTAGAATTTATTCTATAATAATACTTTACAGTCAAATCTAGATATTTATTTATCATACTATAATTATAAAATTGTAAGAACTAGAAGAAATTATCCAATTAGCCCTAATCTTCTGGAAAGAGATTTATTATTTTTAAACTAAATAAAAAGCTAATTAAATTAAATTGACTCACTCTTATTGCATCTTTAATTTATTAAATTACCAGTTAGTTTAAATCTATAATTCTAAGTATTCCTTTTAGTTAGGATATATTTATCACTATTTAAAGTTTATAATAATTATAGATATTTCGCTTATAATCAATTATCTTAAATTTAGCTTAAATAAATTCATTATATTAAAAATTGAGGAATTAAAGCTAGAAAACCTTGTTATATTATATTGACTAAGAAAGATTATTAATATAAAATTTAGGTGAATTGTGGATTGAAGAAAAACAGATACATAAACTATTAATTAAACTATAAGGTTTTTAAGATAATATAGGAAGCTGATGAGAATTTATATGTTTGGTACAGGGAGTAAGGAATGAGGTACATAATAATTTATAATTATATTAAACAGCATGCTTCAAATACTTATTAATTATCTAAGTTCATAAACTTATTATTACATTATAAATCCTGCTTGTACTATATAAGTTAAATTAATTAAATAAAGCAAAGCCTACTTTTAATTATATGAGTAAGCTAATTGTTAATTTTTATTTAAGCTGCATCTTATTAAAAATCTATATAAACTAAAATGCAATATAACGTCATTTTAGTATCTGTTTTCTTTAATCATGCCTAATTACATAAACAATAACCCGCATTTGGAATAAATTAAGAACGATGTTCTCAATAAATGATCATATTATATAAAAGATTTATAAGATCAAAACCTATTAATTTTTAGACTATATCATCATTCACTTCTTTACTTCGTATAAACAGCATTAGTAAATTCTTTAAGTTTATACTTTTAACTAAGCCTTTTAATAAAAAATTTAATTAGTTAGAATTAAAATATAACATCAAGATGAGTAGCAACAATCTCATTTTAACTGATTAATTATCAAAATAAAAAGCAGCAAAAAACTCAAATAGTAGCATCATCCCTATTTAAATTTAAACTTTCTATTAAGCCATTTAAAATCCTCCTTTACCATAGATAATTTACCCTCTTATTATATCTATAAAATAAGCAAAAAGTATGGAAATTAAGCAGAAGTTAGAAATAAAGTTCCAATGATATATCAAATTTAGAGGTATATGATATATAATATTTCCTCTATTTTTACACTAGAAGAATTAGTTTTTTAGATTTAATATTAGTAATTAATTTTTTAAGTATTAATAGCTTAGTCATCTTGCTCTTCACTACACTTTTAGGCTTTAGATACTTTATAATTCATTACAATATATGTGGATTTATAGAAATAGAAATACTTTTATTAAGGATTGAAGAGCTTTTGAAGAAAAGACTAAGAAAAAGTTTGAAAATTCTTTCATTTTTTTATTTATAAAAAATGGGGTTGGAAATCTCGTGTTGTGGTGAAAATCGTTAAAACAAGAAATAGAATCTGGAAAAAAGCGAGAATAATGGAGATGAAGTTTTGAATTAAGAACTAGCAATTCTAAGTGTAGAAATAGCAAGGGAAAGAAAAGATTGAAATTAGGCATTTTTGGACTTAAGATCAGTTCCTTTTAAAAATATACAGGCAAAAATTTCATATTTCGAGGATTTGAAAAATGATTTTACCTTTGATAACTTGTAAATAAAGAGCGAAAAGTATGATTTATACTACAAGAATGTCCTAAGTACTTTCCTCTAGCAGAAGTTTACTCTCCAAGTTTTTTAGATAAAAAGCTAAAATAGCAAAATAATTGATAACCAAATAGAATTTCTATAAAGGTTAGATCATCCTTTTCTAGCTTCTTCTGTGGAATATTTCTAAGATTAAAACGAATTTACAGTAGTAATGAATTAGCTTCCAAGCTATTCATTGTAAGACATTATTAATTAATAAAAAAAATTTGAAGAAATCTAAATTCGTAAGTTAGGATATTCCCTGCTACTTTTAGCTCGCTACCTTCGTAAGAATAAAACTATTCTTTTTAGCTTCACTCCTGAAAATATTTTCGTTTAGAACCCAAGGAACTTTAAAATCATCAAGCTTACAAAATTTACAGAGTCAATTATATTCGAGCACGAACCTTCAAGCAAATTTATTGAGAGACAGTTTGACTAAAACTATTATTTTTCTAATGAACTTTACGATTAATCTCAAAAAATAAACTGCTCAGCTGATATGTTTGCCATTGGAATAATTCTCTTATAGATGGCATTAGGAGATCATCCTAAAAACATGATTAAAGGCTGAGAGTAAAGTATATAAAATAGCAAGAATAACAATCATGAACTACTTTTTAAGGTATTACGGTAAAACAAAATGTACATGTCTGAAGCATTATACGATCTATTTTAAATGTGCTTTCAAAAGGATACCTAAAAGCGTAATTAGTCTGAATAAATACTAGAATTAGAATTTTTCTAGGCTAAGTCATCACTTAAAAGATAGAATAAAGAGTTCTTTTATAAGCTCATAGCATATTCAAAGCTTAACATCTGGTAAAGAATAATCTTCTAGTTTATCGTGCTGAAATTATTTAAGTCTCAGTCGAAAATTAAATACGAGCAATCATTTTTAAGGTTGGATAAGCAAGGAAAAGGTTTCATAACTGAATCAGATTTAAATTAGATCCTGCTTAGTATAAAATAGGATAACTAAATTTATTATAATACATATTCTTCTGGAAAAGAACCTTTCGCCTTATCTTAGCAACTGTTTTCAGAAATAGATACAACAGGAGATGGAGAATTTAACTTCAGTGGTATCTTTTTTATATTTAGAATACCTAGTTACGCATATGTTTTGGAAAATCAGTCCTCAAGAAATAGATCTGGCTATAGATTTCCTCTTTTCATGGATGGATGCAGTAATATTTTATACAGTATCAATAAGAACTAATCTAGTTCTATAACATTTCCAAAATTCCCCAGTTTCGTAAAGACTAGCAAAAAGCATTATTAAAGTTCCTTTAGGAATTTGATTAGGATGGAAAAAAATAATTAACTAGGCAGTAGTTTGTTGATGGAATTAAGAAAAAACTAGAAATGAATTTTAAAATCTTAAATGAATCTATTCAGAATTAGGACTTTGACTACTAGATATTTGACAGGCTTTATTATACTTGACCTATAACTTTTATAAGCTGATTTGTTTTACTTTTTTTTGTTTATTATTATTATATATAATTAGTTCCCTTTTAGCAAAGGAATCCTTTTGTCTAAAGTTTTTAATTTAATTATTTAAGTTAATATGGATTGAGATAAATCTAGGTTTTAATTTTTCTTTTAGATATAAATCAAGAAATCAAGAAATCTATCTCATTATAATCACTTCTAATTAGATCAATATTCTCTTTCACATCTTAGTAAAATGCCTTACTAAATGGTATTAAGCTAGCTATTTTCCCTTATATGTTGTAAATATTTTAAAGCCATATCATATATGTTTTTAATTAAGAACATAGGCATTTAAAATAAAACCTTGCTAGTTGTTTAAAAAAGATTGAAATAATTTGAGCGATAGAGAAGAATGGATGCAATTGGACTATTTTAGCTTCATTTATATAGAAAAAAGAATAAATTTCTATTCTAAAATCTAAATAACAAAAAAAATAGTAGAGGAGAGATTATATAATTTGGCTACACAAATGCAACCTTTGGTATATTTACCCTTAACTAACACTTTAGTATCTAAATCTGATCAGTTAATTTATAAATAAAATTCTCTGCTTCTAAAAGGAATTTTTAAGTAAATAATAATTGAAAATTTGAAGAAAGAATAAACATTGAAGAGTCGAGAATAATAATTTATATCTTACAAACTTTAAAATACTCTAGTTAAGTCTAAATTTCTAGGCTCTATGAAATCAGGTGATCTTCATTTAAATAAATACACTAAATATTAAATTGAACACAATAAATAACTTAATTTTATATTTTATGGGTTTAAGTTTTTTCAGCGCTTTTTATATAATTTTATCTCGAATCTTTCAAGCTTAAAATTACTATACGACTCAATCTTAAGTGCAAAAATGACCAAATTATTTACGTATTATTGAGTTTAAAAATGAATTTGTCAATTAGTTAATCAAATATAACGTGTGAAGAAATTAGAATAATAGGATACCTTTCTTATTTAGCTGCTTAATATCTATAAAAAATAAGATTATAATACATAATTAACTAAATAAAAAAAGAATCCAATTTGTTTTTCTGTGATAAGATTTCTGTTTTATTCATACCTTTTCATATTTTTATAGTTTTTATTTCACTTGTCTTACTATTTTCATTAGATTACAGAGAAAGGCTTTTATATTAGATAAATTTAGGTTAAAAAGTGATATATCATATTTATATAATTTGGTTATATAATAAAAAATTTAACTAAAAAGGTACTACATTTGGAAATATTTTTAGCAAAAATTATCTTATAAGTTTCCTATAATTTAATTTTATCCTAAACCTCTTGATTCCTAGTTTATCTAAACTATATAGCATTTTAAATTATTCTAACTTCACTACTAGCTTTATACTTCTAAGCACGAAAAGTATAAAATTAAATAAAAATAAAGATGTAAAATTAAATAGATAAAACTAAGAAAATAGCTATTTAATTAAGCTTAAAACTACATCAAGCAAGAGAAATTAAATATAACTAAAGAAAATAAATACATTTTCTTGATTTTATGACTTGAAATAATTAAGAATCTAGAACTTAGTTAAGATAAACTTCGTTATTATTTCTTTTAAAATTTGTTTATAATTTTAATTATTTAAAAGTTTAAAAAGAAAAGCTTTTAGTTGTATATATAAGTTCGTTATTAGGTTATTTTAGTAAGGAAACAATGATAGTTAAATTTTTTTTGTCTTTGTAAATTTTCATTTATTTTACTAGATTCTCTTTCAAAACAAAAATTTTATCTAAAAGTCTAAAAATTATTTTATTTTACAACTCTAGATGATTTAATTTAATTTTAGATTTAATTAAGGAAAAATAGCAAAAGATTGGAAAATACGAATAAAATTACTTTTATAGAAAATAAGTTGAAGAAATAATATAAAATACTGAGCAGTTATAAGGTTGTGATCGAAATAATAATCTTTAAAGAGTATAATAGTGAATTTCATGATATGTGATTTGCAAGAATGGATTTAAATAAAGTAGTGTAAAATAATTTTTTTGGCTATGATGAATATAATATTTTAGAATAATTTTATAAATCTACTTTTAAAGTCTTTGCTTACTAGAGTTATATATTAAATTAAACAATTAAAAGAGAAAGCAAAATTATTTTTCAATTCTTTTTAATTTAATTAGTTACTTAATAAATTGAACTGAAGAAAAAATAATAACTAAATAATTATTTTTTAAATTGTTTGATATAAATTACAATCTTTCTTTATATCTCTTTCTTTGCTTTATGAAAAATCTCATTTTTATATTTTCTTTTTACAATTTTTATATCTTTGAAATATTTGAAGATCTTTAGTTTAACTATCCAAAATAATATTAAATTTTTAGTTTAAGTTAAGCTTTTAATTTTTTATATTTCTTTTTTAGTTTTTTACAAATATTAAAAAATAAAATATTTGAAGCAAAAGAGAAACTAACTAAAGAGTAAAGCTTTTCGTATTTAAAAAGAATAAATAATTGAATTCTTATTTAAATTAAATCATTATTACAAATTATTTTAAGAGATGAATAATTATACTTGAGGATAGAAATCTACAATTATTTCTTTAAAATGTAAAAAAGCAAATGAACAAGACTTTTTTAAAGCTTTTTATTTTTTAATTTTCTAATTATTTAGAATAATTAGTTAGCTTTTCGCGTTAAGAAAACATTAATTTAAATTTTTAAAAGATAAATCCTTTAATAACTTAATTATAAATTTTCTTCTAGAAGACTATCAATTAAATAAAACTTTTAATTGAGTTTGCTAAGTTCTTAGACAACACTAACTTTAGAATTCTAATTGACTTTTTAATTTTAATAATGATAATTTTCAATTATAGACTCTTGTTTAAATTGTATTCCTTTGTTAAAATTTAAAATATTTTATTCAAAATATTTAATGAAAAACTAAGTTAAAGCTTCATATTCTAAAATAAATTTATAAATCTATTAAAATTTTTAGTTTAAAGCATGAGAAATAAAGGTATATTATTAATCTATTGGATAGAATTTAAGACTAAATCTTAAAGAATTTTTTAAAAGATAAAACTAACTTAATTAAAATAAAAATTTAGAATTCTTTTTATTAATTATTATATTTGCTTTTGCTTTATTAAGAAAATTACTATTAATGAATTTCTTCAATCTTAAAAAAGTTGAAAAATGCTAATATTTTATAATTTTGGTATAAATGTAAATTTTAATTATTTTGATATAATTTAATCTACATCATTTTTATTTTTTCTTCAAATTTTAAATGAAAATGAATAGGTTCAACAAGATTAATAATGATTTTAAAATATAAAATTTGATTGTGAAGACATTAAGATTTATCTCAATCAACCTTTATTTTTATTTAAATCAAAGATTCATAATTATATATATCTTGTAACTTATGATTATTTCAAAATATCTAGTGTATTAGATGTAGTGCTAGATAAATTTTAGTTGATAGAATCAAATTTATTTTTTCTTTAATTTTAAAATAAATATTTTTTATTATTTAGGTTAAATTTAAGTTCAATAACTTGTAAGTATTAAGATAATTAAGATCATAAGCTAAATAATGGAATAGCTACCTAAACCTTTTTAAAGCATTTAGTGAATACAGCTATTTATCTAGAAAATAAATTTATTTTTTAAAAGTTTCGTAATAAAATATTAGTGAAAGCCCTTTTATTAAAATTTAAATTATAATAAATTATAAGTCTTTTTCTATTTTATTAATAGCTTAGAATAAATTAATTTCTCTAACTTAAAAGAAAAAATTTAAAGTTTTCAATTTCAATTATTTAAAATTTAAATTTTTTTCTAATTTTATTAACTTGGAGCATATTTAATTATTTTTCTTTGATTTATAATCAAATTCAACATAATTTTAAAACTAAATAAATGTAAGGATGTCTAATAGAGATTTTTAAAAAAATTTATTACAATTAATGCTAAAAATCGTTGATATAAGACAGCAAAAATAAGACCTAAATTAAAATTACTTTTTAATTTTAGTTTCGTTTTTATTTATAAAAATTATGAATAAATTAGAATTTGACTAATTATAATGATTATTTATAAGCATATTGGATTCATATGTTTAAAGTTAAAATTTAATTATAAATAAATATATTCACATCACTAAGAATCATAGCCAATGCTATAAAAAATATATATGTACTTTTTGAAAAATAAATTTCTTTTAGATTTGTCTTTTTATTTTAAAATCCATGATTGTCAGTTTTACATAAAATAAGGAAATATAAGAATCTTTTTCCTGGATATTGTGCATTATTGATATAATAAAAACAATTAAAAAGCATAATAAAGTTAAAAATATAAGCATATCTAAATTAGAAAAATAGATTCAGTTTATATTTTCATTTTGAAAGAAAAATAATCTAATAAATAAATTCTTTAAACTAAAAAGTAACAAATTTTATTTTATTCAAACCTTTCAACTAAAATTTTTATATTATCTTTTTTATCTCTCAGAGAATTTACATTTATAGTAAATTTTTTTAAAGTTTATTTGTATATTTTTTGAAAATGATCCTGTAGAGTCTTAAATAGTCTAAGTTATAATGTATCTATTAGCTTGTCTGCTTTAGCTTATCTATATAATTCTTTGCAGAACTTTTTAAAGTGTTTTGCTATTTAGTTAGGAAATAGTAGGAGAAATAGTGTGAATATTTCTTTTTCTCTTAACTTTTACTATAAAGCAAAGAGTGTTAAAAAATTAACAGGTGATGAACTAGGAGAAGCTGAGGGTTTAAGTAAATTTCTAGTTTTATTTGTTGCTTATATACAATTTTTAATTTAACAATTTCGATAATTTTACTAATAAGAGATTTTTGTGTTTCATAAAAATAAAAGAATTATCAGCAAACTAAAGTCTAGTAAGAAATTCCAAAATAAAATAAACAGCATTTAGATATAAGAAATGAAAGCAATTTATAAAGAAAATAAATGATGACTACTAAAATAATTTAAAGAGATTATTTAATTTTTTTATAAAATAGAACTTAAGATAAAATATAATAATATGAGATAAAATAACCTTAATTTTAATACTTCTAACTATGTGAGAACAATAAAATTAGAAAAGTGAATAGAAGGAAATAAATCGAAATTTTGAAGACTGAGTCAAACTTTTTATACTGAGAATAAAGATTAAAGTTTAATTTTTCATTCAAAACATATTCTAGATTTTTATTTAATTTTAAAGCAATAAATTATTGTGATTACATTTTTGATTTTTTCAAACTAATTTTCAACTATGTAGATAAATTTATAAAATTGTAAATAATTTTAAGTTATCTAAGATTTTAGTAAATTTATTTAGTTTTCTCTTAAAATAACAGATTGAATTTATACAAATATATTTATTAAATTTTAAAATTATAAATCTAAATTTTTTTTGTATCAATTGAGTAAATTTTTATACTTTTTTCAAACATAAGAGTCTTAATTTATTAGGATCATAATTTATTTTCAGGTTTCATATAAGAATAAAATAGTTTGCTAAACCTTTATATAATAAATTATTTATCTGGAATATTAAATTAATAATTTAGTAATTATTAAAATAATTACCTATTAAAGTCTAATTCATTTATATTCAAACTTTATATTTAGAATTAAGTTGCTAAGATTTGTTAAAATTTAAAAATAAAAATAACTTAGTGAACGATAAATTTCTTCATTATATCAATAATTTTCTAGCTCACAAATATCTTGCAAATACAGAAATTAAAATAGTTTTTTTGTATTATGATAATCCCAGATTTAATAGATTTTTATATTTTAACTTATTAAAATTTTATTATAACAATATTTTATAAAGATCAAGAAGTTATTCTATTATCAAATTTCTTTAAAATTTCAAATAATTGATTTTGCATCCTGTAAATTTCTTTTAGAATTTAAACATAATTTGACAATTAACTTAGCATCTTTTTAAAAAAGCTATAAATGCTTAGATAATTTATAAAGATGCTTTTATTAAATCATCTATCATCTATCATTAAGCATTAATATAAAATATAGTGCTATATTCATTAAAATTATTTATAAATTACGCAACCCTATCTTGATGTAAATAAAAAGTTCAAGCGTATATTAAAGTAGGCTTACATTTCTTTTTGCGCTTAAAAATTTTTATCCATTCAAAATAGCAAAATTAGAATTAAGGAAAATAAAAAAGCTTGATTATACCTTCTTCTTTGAAAAACACTAGGAAATATAATGTTTGCTACACAATTTTTAATTTAATAAATGAAAGAAGAATGTAGATAAATGATATGAATACTAATTAAATTTTAAAATTTAGCAATAAATAATTAAATTATTTTGCAATTCTTAAAAAATAAATTTGGCTAACAAATTATTAAATTATTAATGGGATTAAAGAACGAGAATTTAAATTTTAAAATAAATAGATATTTATTTTTATATACCAAGATTCTAAATTAAAGGAAGAAAGTTTTTTAGTATATAGTGAAGATTATAATATCTCAGAAAAGTAAAATTTACTTTAACAACTGATTGAAGGTTGTTAAAAAAATAAAAGAAATATTTAAATGGTTATTAGTAGATAAATTTACTAAGGTAAACTTTAATTTTCTAAAATTGTAAATTTTGTTAGAACAGAAAGAAACAACTAAAAAAATATAAATCTAAGCATAAAAAGAATTTATTCTTTATAATTTTAATTTTAATTTAAAAATAAAATAAATAAAATAAAAATAAAACTTATATCAGTAAGTTATAGTTGCAAGTGGAAAAATATTTAAGTTGCAAGATAGTTTTTGATAAAATATATTTAAAAATTATTGAAAATTGAAGATCGAAGAAAATTTAAAAATATAAGCAAAATGTGTTACTTTAAAAAATTACTAAAGTAGATTGATTCTAAATATATATTGAAAATAAATTGCAAACCACAAGGGGAAAACTGCATAAATAACTTAATAGTAAAAATTTTAGATACAAACTAAAAAAAAGTATGGTTTTTAAACTAAAAGAAATCAAAGTATAAAAAGAAAATTTTATTATTTTAACAACTATTCTGATTTACACCACAATAACTTCATAAGGAAAGTAACCTAAAGTTAAAAATAGTTTAATAATTTTTTTAGCGTTAACTTAAATGGAAAGTGTGTAATCCTAATTTATTTTATTTCTTTAAGATTTAATAAGCTTATTAGATTAAAATAATTTCTAAGAGAGATTTTGATTATCTTTTCAATAATCAAATGAGATTGGATTTTAGTGGATCATAGAAATTATAAATTTATTACTAAAAGTAAAAAATAAAAAATTATTTATTTTATTTTATAAGTTATGATGGAAAATTAAAATATATAAATTCTGGTTAAAGTAAGGGGTAAACTAGAAAAATGTAAAAGCTTCATCTAGATGTTTATAATTTTTTAAATGAAGATATCTACAATAATTATTTTTGTATGTTTAATTAAAAAAATTAGAAAAAGTCTGAGACTAAATAAGAGAAATAAATAATTCTTTTATCAAAATATAAGAAATATATTAAATTCCTTTCTTAGGTTTATGTAGATAACTTAAATAAATTTAATTATTTTTTTAATTTATCTTTATGTAATAATCATTTAGATAGTTGGAAGCTAATAATGCTATGCAATCATTTAGCTTTAGTTTTGAGTTTATTATTATAAAAAGTTTTTTACCTTAATTATTTAAGCTTATATTTTGTGATTTTTCTAAAAAACATACTTAAAAACATTTTTTAAATTAAAAATATTAGAAAAAAATTAAAAATGTTAATAATTTTAGATAAAGATATAAATACTAATTTACTATTTTTTTAATTCCTTTAAAATCTATAAATGTGCTTAATTTAAATTAAGTTACTTCAATATCATACATTAATATTAATCTAATGAATGTATTATCTTAAAGTAAAGTCATAATCTTTTTAATTAATTAATTTTAGGTAAATATGAAGATAAATAGATTTTTATAGTTGTATATAAAATAAAAAATAGTACTAACTAACTTAATTTGAAAGTATTCATATAAATTTAATACTCTAAATTATAAGCCTCTATGGCTCAGTTGGCAGAGCATTCGCTTAGTAAGCGAAAGGTCCGTGGTTCGAGCCCGCGTGGAGGCTTTTTTAGTCTTATTATATAATAATAAGTAAACTAAAAATATAAAAAACGCCACCGGGTGGACTTGAACCACCGACCTTTTGGTTAACAGCCAAACGCTCTAACCTATTGAGCTACGGAGGCTCTTATTAACTAATGTTTCTTTACAATTAATATATAATTCTAAAAATAATTGAATAATAATAAGGAAAATCGTGATGAGACTTATATAGTAACTTTACTCTTGAATATTAACTTGATATACACTTATAGTAAAAATGAAATATTAATAATATACTTTTTTTTGGTCCATTTTATTGAAATTTTATACAAAAAACTTAAACTTAAGGTATTAAGTTTCTCGCTTATTTCTATCATATATTTTAGTAGAAAAATACATAATATAGCTTATTTTAATATTCTACCTATATAAAACTATTTAAATTTAAGCATGTCTAAACCAACTTCTTAATCTTTCTTTATATAAGAAAAATTGATAAAGTGCTTTAATAATCTTTAGTTAGAAATAAATATTTTGATAAATTTATTATTTAAATCTCAAAAAATAAAAGAAGCATTCTATTGCAAGAAAATTATCACACTAGTTCTTATCTTACAATCTCTTTTTTAGTTAAATATATAATAATTTTCACTAATTATTTAGACCATTAAAAACTAAATCAATGAGAGATTGTATTTATAAATATCATAGAATTTAGTAATAAGCGAAAACTTAATTTTACTTACTACTAATTTTAGTAAACTTTACATAGAATAATTAAAAAACCTTAATACTAAATTTAATAGATTATCTAAATAAATAATTATAATACTTTAATAAATCAACTTAAATTAAAATACTCTAATATTAAGTTATCTATAAACTATTTTAATGTTTAGAACGAAATATTGAAGCAAGAACTTGATATCATTATAATAATTTTTTAATTTGAAATGGTAGATAAAGAATAAAGAATTAAAAGTATATAAATCTATTAGATATTTAGTTTTTTATAATTTTATTTCCTTTATGTATCATTACTATGCTAGAAATGTAGTTAAACCTTATACTCTTTAATTTAAGGATTTAATTAATAAAAAATCTATATAAAAACTTTCATCTTCAGTTATTTGTTTAAATTTAATTATAGTTTCAATCTTTAGTTTTTAAACTTTTTTCTTTGACTTTTTCTAAAAGAATAATTGCTAAAATTGTGTATATTTATATAATAATTAGTAAACTAAAAACTTGATAAATAAATGTATAAGAATAGTAATAGCCAAATTTTAAGAGAAATGCATTTTTTAGTCCCAGATTCAATGAAATGCTATGTTGAAGAAAGGGTATTTATCCTTTTTCTTTTGAGATTAAGCATAAGAAAATAAATATAAAAATATAGATATAGGATTTAAATTAAAGTACATGGGCTAAGACAAATAATTAAATACGATGGGATCAAATTACTATTAATGATAAAGGAAGAAAACAATTATAAGCTAAATTAAATAAAAGCTTTTAATTATAATTAAAATTATTATAAATTCTCATCTAAATAGCAAAATTATATATAGTGTGATGTAAAACACTTATAGCTTAATCCAATTATATAATTGATGGAATGGAGATTGTTATATAATTTATAACATCTATTTAATAATTTTTTTTCTAATTGTGGTTAATTTCTCTTAAAATAATAACTCAACATAAGTTTTAGATTTAGAATAAGATATAAATAAAAGGATTGAAGTAGTAAACTATAATTAAATAAATAGCTGTAATATAATTATCTAATATTAGAAAAATAATAATAATACTAAATTAAAAGATAGTAACTTAGACTGCTAAAGATAGCTATCTATATCTAATTATTCTTTTATTATTTTTTATAAAACTAATTATGAAATTAATTCTTAGTTATATTGCTTGCTTATATATTAGTTATTTATATATATAATTTAATTTAGATAAAGCAAATATACTTATTAATATGGTTATCATAACTAATGATACTACATTTATCAATATAAATCCTAAATACATATAATTAATTACCAAGATAGTTACTAAGATAACTTTATAAATTCAGTTAACTAAAGAATTTAAGATTATAATCAAATAGCTATAGAAAGATGAAGAATTAATTAAATCTCATATTATCACATTATTACTATTAATGCTTTTTTAAAAGAAGTTAGAATGTTCTTAAGTTTTTCTCTAATCTTTCTTTAGTTTTGAGTAAATTTTTTAGATAATTAAGTTAAAATAATATAACTTGAATCAGAACATTATACCAATAAAACTCTGAAAATTGATAATATATAGTTGAGTATAAGCAAAATTATAATGCTTTAACCTATTTTAGTTAGACTTCTTTTTATTATTTAATTTGAAAGCTTATAACTATTTTAGCTTTTGTAGCACATAAGTTTCGTATATTTGACTAAATATGAATGATTATTACAAAACTATTACTATGATACAAATTAACTTCATTATTAAGCTGAAAGAAATGCCTTACTTATTAAACTTCTTTTATTAATAAATTATTAAATACAGAGATAGCATTATTTAGTTTATAATAATTTAAGCAAAGCACTTAAACTAAAATTGAATATATCTTTATATGAATTATATTGCTTTATCTATAATTAAATTAAATGATTAAAGTAAGGATAGTAGTAGTTAAAAATTAAGCAAAATGAAATAAATAAAGTTATTTCCTAAGATTTAGTATTAATTAAAGTAAGCTTATTATAAAAAATCGTTATTATATTTAAGTTTAATAATGCTTTTAGAAATACAATTGAAACATAAACATTTTTATTGTATAAGATCAATTTAAATTTAATGCTTTCGTTTATTATATGAATATTATATTTATCTTTAATAAAAATGCATTTAAGTTTTAGGAACTTTCTAAGTATTTTATCTAATTCTTTTTAAGTTATTTTATACTAAAATATTAGTCTAAGCATAAACAGCTCTTTAAATTAGTAAAAGAAACATAATTTTAAAGGAAATGCCAAAAGGAATGAAGACATTAAGAATGCTTATTTATAAAATTTAATGTTTATATCAGATTATATATTTTCCTCTTTTTTCAAATTAACTAAAGCTTTGATAATGCAATTAATAATTATAAAAGAACTCTCTTTTTACTAGATTCTTTACTAATAGATACTTGCTATAATGATATTAAAAGCAGCTTTATATTTTATAAATCTTTCACTTTAATAAAAAAATTTAATTTTATATATCTAACCTTCTTATTCTACAATTATAACGTTTCAATCATTTGTTTATGAAGTTCTTTCATTTTTTAGTTGCAAGCTTTAGCTTGCTATTTAATATACCTTTATTATAATTTATTAGATTTTGACAATTTAATCACATAGTTGTATCTTATAGAATAAGCTTGATATTAAATAAATTTTGATAGAATTAAAAATCTTAACTATCTTCAAATTATATTTGATTACACTTAGAATTTTATACAATTATTTGCTCCTTTTAATTTTAAGAAAATATAGCCTTGTTTATGAGACAAGCAATCTCTTAGTAATTTAAATGATTTTATCCAATTAGCCTACTATTAAGTTATTTAGTTGTTTAATTATATAAATAAGGAATCAAAATAGCAATCAAAGCTATTAAGTAATTTAGGTATAAGATACAAATATTTTTAGATGGGATTTATTTAGCGAAACAAAGTGAACATATGATATATCTATTAAAGATAGTTGCTAGGGTCAAATTACTAACCATATAATCACTTAAGTTTTAGGAATAATTGCAAAATCCTTAAATCCAAATGTTTTAAAGCTTTGTATAAATAGAAGCCTATTATCTACTATACTTATTAAATACTTAGAATAAGCTTAAAAGTTAGGAATAATTAAATCTCTAGTAAATAAATAATAAAGTAGATAGATTATATATAAAGCTTAAATTATCTAGATCTTTTATTAAATAATAAATAATTTACCTCTACTAAGCAAAAGTTATCTGGTATATATGGCTTTATATTTATAGTGAGATATAAGCTTATTATTATTTAAAATTATTTCTCTTAATTTTATTACT
This sequence comes from Loxodes magnus, assembly GCA_946699065.1. Taxonomy (NCBI): domain Eukaryota; phylum Ciliophora; class Karyorelictea; order Loxodida; family Loxodidae; genus Loxodes; species Loxodes magnus. The sequence goes on from CAMPDV010000907.1 coordinate 152,637, forward strand.
TTTGGTTTACAATTCTTAATATAGAATCTTAAAAGAATTTTACAGTCTACATCAGTAAGAAGATTTAGTTGCTTCTTATTATTCTTAGATGTAAAACTTAGTTGATTATTTATAGAAATTCTATTAACTTAAATCTATTCTTTTAATATAATTTCCAGTTAGATTTCTTTATCTATTTTAGACATATAATTAAAAAGAGTATGAAAATTGAGAGTTAATTAAGAAAATGTATATATATAATGGATTTAAGATAAATCTGATTCAAATTAATTAAAATATAGAGAAAGTTATTAAACTATCTTTGCTTTATATCCAATTTTAGTAATATAAACTAAAATTAAAAATAGCTAAGCTTAGCCAATAAGCTATTCTTTTATTTAAAAACTTTTAATTATTCTTAATTCTTAGTAAATTGTAAAATGTCTAATTTCATCCTTTTAATCTCAATCTGATTCTTCTCTTTGCTTTTCTATTTTGTTTACTTTCTTCTTTATCATGATTAAAATAAAGATAATTTATCTCATCTTATGATATTTATCTTTAGTATGATCTATATAAACTTAATCTTCTCTTTTGGTGATTTTACTAGTTATCATTTGTTACAACTAATTTTAACTTTTTGCATCTTATTTCTATTAGTTTTACTCTATAACTTCTTATTAAACTTTCCTTTTCTTTTATTTGCTTAACTTTCATTAATTATAAAGATCTTTTATTAATCAAATTATCGAAATTCATACAGCAAAGATTGTGTAAAAGCAACAAATAAACACTAGAAACTTACCTAAGTTTTCGGCTTCTTAAAGTTTTTCATGTTTTAATGCTTTAGCACTATTAGCTCTATAGTAGAAGTTGAAGAAATAGATTATTATAAGTACTGATTCTCCTATTATTTCCTAATCGAATAACAAAGTACTTTAAAAAGGTCTGCAAAAAATTATGTAGATAAGTTAAAGCAGACAAGAAAATAGATAGATTATAACTTAGAGTATTTAACACTCTACAAGCACAACAGCTGCAAAAGAAAGTAAAAATTTTCTATTATTTATTTTAAATAATAAGACAAATTAATATTTTGATATAATTTTCTTAATTAAGAAGAATATTATTAAATATATTTAATAGATAGAAACATCTAGTAAATATAAAATTTTTTAATTAATTAATTAATTATTTTTTTTAATTGTGTTAAGTATTAAATTTAACTATGTTCAAATAAAATAAACATTTCGGATAATTATTAAATATTTATAAATAAATTATAATTAAATTTGTCTAAATAAAAAATATATAATTATAAAATTCATATTAGTTCTATTAAAGATTAATTTTACAAGTTTATATAATAATAATAAATAAATAAATAAATAAATTTGATTATAGAGCGCGTAGCACCTCGTTGGTGCGCAGCTCTTTATAATAATTTATTTTTATTTAAAATTTACTATTAATTAGTCTAAAATAAATTAAAAAATTGATGAAACTTTTCATAAGTGATTTATGATTTGAAGTAATAAAATATAAGATTTAAAAAAGTTTATCAAAATTACAAAGCTGATTTTTGAATTAGTAAAAGATTAAAAAAATTATATAAATTATTTTTTCATATGATAAAGAAAACAATTATTTAATTATTTTTAGCTAAAATTTATTTTTTATTTTTTACTTAAGTAAATGCTTTAAAGTTTAAAAATTTATCTAGAGGCTCCAAATTAAATTATTTTTATTTTTATTAGCTAAAGCTAAAGCTAAATTAAAAAACAATTTGAAATTTAATTAATTTTTATTTAAACAATCTTTTTGAATTTATAAAAACATTTAAAATGTTCAATAACCTGAATACTTAATCAATAAAAGAAATCATAAAAGATGAAATACTAAAAATCTATAAAGCTTCAGAGATTTGAAAAAATTATCTATAACATCACCATTAATTTTATTTGGGATTCGTCTATTTAAATATCATTTTTAATAACCCTTTAGACATTAAAAAATTAGAGAAAGCTCTCAACCTCTTTAAAAAAAATGATATACTTTTCTGAGTTTTGGAAATATTTTATACAAAAGCAGATTGATTAATAATGTTTAAAAATGAATTAAAAACTTAGATCATAATTATTAAAGATTTGGCTTAAAGGAGATTAATTTATAAAGATAGAATAATTTTTACTTTTTTAAGTTAAATTGCTATTTAGATATATATTTTCCTTATTATAAATTTAACAATTAATATCTTAAAATCTCTATAAATTAAAGCTAGTTATATCTTTATAAAATAAGTTTATTTTTATTTTATACATTTCATATTTTCTATAAGCGAATTTCAAAATAAAGTTAAAAAATTTAAATAACTTTTATTCGAAGAAATTTATTAGGAATAGCATCCAGCTTTTATAAATAAACTAAATAAATAATTTATCATAATTGCATGCTTGTAAATTTCTAATTAATTAATTTTATAATTTTGCAATTATTTTAATTTAAAATAGAAATTTTATAAATATCTACTTAATCAACTCATTCTGATGTAATTGATTTACATCGTTCTTAATTATTTTTTTATTGTTTTTTGTAATTTTTCTTATTTTAATTTAATAAAATGCTGACATATATTAAATGTCTATTACTTTAAGCTTTCAATTTTTTATTTAATTTCCTTAGTTAATTCTTTTACCAATTTTGTAACCTAAAAATTACTTTTTTTTTTCTCTCTAACTTTTAACTTCAATCAGAAAATATATATAAATTTTATTATATTAAGATAGACATTTGAAGTATTTTCAATTAATTATAAATATTTTTTATTTATTTAATTAATTAATTTATTTATAATACTTTTTATTATATATAAAATGGCTTCTAAGAAATAACAGAACTTTGAACAAAACATTTAAACAGGAAAACTCTCTAAAAAATAAAAAAGCGAAATAATTACAATGAGTGAAAGTGAGAAATATGATTGATATGACGAACATTAACCACTTGGAAATCCAGAATTAAAAAAACTTCCGACACAAACTCAAATAGAAATATTATCTAAGTCATTAAAAGAGTTTATGTTTAAAAATAGATACCTCACTGATAAAGTAGAAAAATTAGAAAAACTAATAACGTCTTTACTTGAGAAACAATATTAATCATCATAAGAAATAGAAAACAAACTGGAACAAAGAATTCTTTAAATTTAATAATAAATTCAGGTAACGCCATTTTCGATTTAACAGAATTAATCAGATCCTATGGAAATAGAAAATGAAGCCTCAAATTAAAATAAACAGTAAACGTTTATTTAAAATAAGTAGTAAATTTAAATTAAATAAGTGTTACAGGAATAATAGTTTAAAAGAAGAATAAAATGCTACGTGTGCAATAAATAACACAAATGAAAATACTGCTACTAACTAAGCGAAATTTAAAGAAAGAATAAATAAGATATTTTTAGAAAACTATTTAGGATATATCCAACATAAAGCGGAAAAATTTATAGAAAAAAATTCTTTAATTCAAATCTTAATCCTTGGAGAAATAATTAGGAAAGCTACTTGCAAGATGAAAACTATTCAGAATATTAAAGGATGGTGCGCTAATGAAGTGCTACACCGCCTAAACTAAGCCTAGTAGAAATTCAAGACAAACTAATGGAGACAAGCTGATAGAATAGGTCAGATGGCTGACTACTAAGGCTTTAACAAAGCTTTTTAACTTTTTTTTTTATAAGACTTGTAACTTTAAATAAAAAATAAAAGTTATTCTACTTTTATATTTTGTTTAATTGATATGCTAAGATAAAAGTTTTATATTCCCCTCCTCAACTTTTATTTAAAACTTTTTATAAGAAAATATATCAGCAAATTAGAAATATAATTAAATATTTATTTGTTTAGATTTTCCTTTTGCTTGTAACTTAATTCTAAGAAGGTAATTTTAATAATAATGTTTGTTTAATATAAATATAATTAGAGTGATCTAAGTAAAAGTTATTTATCCTTATCTTCATTATATTTTTACTTTTCCAAATTAATCATTTCTCTTTTATAACTTTAAGTGTTTCTTTCAAAAATTGAAGATTATTAAAGCTTTAAATAATTTAGATTTTTAAAATTTATAAGATAATATTTTATAATGAGAACTGGCAAAAAATATTAAAAAATTTCTTAAGAAAGGATTAAAAGAAAATTAAAGCAGACTAAGAAGTAAATTCCAATATATCGGATGAGATTAATTTTGACTCTTCATAAACTTGTAGTTGTAATAGTTAAAATACTAGCAAAAGTATTTTCTTAATTTTAATATTTAATATAGAGTATAAGGTAATTTCTATGAAAATTAATAGATAGAAAAATAAAAGAATAGCAACTATACAAACCAAATATAGTAACTAAGTTTAACTCTTATACAAAATAATTTTATTTGCCTTATTCTTACAAAATGAGAAATAATATATATCCTCTTTTCTAGAGCATTCACTTTCTATTATTTTTTTATTTTTATTCTTTTTTATTTCTAATCTAGAATGTTTCAAACTTAAAGTTAATTTATCTAATTTTATGATATTTTATCTTTATTTCAATCTATAAAAACATTTTATTCTCTTTAAGTAACTTTGTTGATATCATTTATCCTAGTTACTATTTAAATTCGTTTACTTCATCTAAATTAATAAAACTTTATTCGTTAACTTCTTTTTAAACTTTATTTTCATTGTTTATTTAACTTCCATATAGATTTTTGCAATGGATTAGCTTTTAATACTTATATATTAAAATAAAGAAATAAAGGGAAATAAAAGAAATTAAAATAAAGAATTATTTATAATAAACTAAGCATTAGTAGTCAAACTTAAAATAAGCTATTCAGTTCTCTAATTTTGGCTTTATTTATTTAAATGGAATTTATTTTATAAAACACTAGACATAAATTAAAATTTCAGCTAGAGTATAAAATAACTCAAGCAGCTTAACAAGTAATAAAGCGCCTTAGTGAGATTAAAAAACATTTATTTCGAACAAATTAAAAGTTAAGCTGACAAAATTAAATAAATATAAATATTATTAGAGTCTAATTAAGTTTTTTAACATATTAAAGGAAGAAAATAAAATTTATTTAAAGAAAAAGTATGAATAACTTACTAAAATTGAGTAGGATTGTATTAAAAATTTATAAAATAATTGAAGAATATAGAAACTTTAAAAGTAAACGGTGGACTTTAGATTTTTTTAATGCATCATATCATGAATTTAAAAAAATTAAGAATATATAAAAAATGGCAGAAGGTCTCAGGAAGGGTTTTTTTCCAGCTCCATAGAAAAAGGAAAAAAAACCAGAGACTTCTAATTCTTCTCCTACCATGTCTTCTTTAATAATATAATAATTTTCTTAGGCTCTTTAACCCCCAAATTTAGAAAAATAAAGATAATCTTAAATTGAATAAGAAATTAAATCAACAGAAACTGACTAAAGCAAGCGAGACTTTTTACTCCCATAGCCACGATCAAGCAACTACATGAAAAGTGGTAACTAAAAAATAATGTAGAAATAGAAAAATGATGAATAGCTAATAATAGAATAACTTATGAAATCTATCCGTAACCTATAAGAAGAAGTTTAAATATTAAAGAAAGAAAACCAAAAATTACTATAGAAAAGTTAAAACAATGAAGAAAGATTAATGAAACAGGAAATCGAAGTGAAACTTTTGGGAGAAAAAAGAATTTAACCTTAAACTTTAGCTGAAAATAAAATGGAACTAGAATACACAAAACCCTTAGAGATAACTCCTCCCAGAAGGATCGTCAAGCTGTGCTACCTGTGCAAATCAAAATTCCACACATACAAGAGATGCAAGATATATTTGGATAAACAGAGAAGAAACAGTGAAGAGATTTGGAGAGAACTTTCAAGAATTTATGTAGACAAGGATGGAAGAATATTTAGAAGGAGGCTTTTTCAAGGGAGTGCCAGAACTCCAAAAAAACTGGGAGTCCCGAACTTTTATTTTAAACCTCAAGGAACGAACTCTGGAGGTATGTATTGAAGGGGTTTAAAATCCCCGGAGATACTAACACTTTAATTTAGTATATTAAATAAATAAAAAATTAAGAATAGAAAAGCTATATTAACAAATATAAATGACTAAAAATATTAAATGAAGGGAAATTAAATAATTAATAGAAATATTAATTTTATTATAAATAACTTAAAGAATAAAATAATTATTTTTAATATTTTTAATTATTTAGTTGAATGAAAAAATATTTTAACCTAAACTACTCTTATTAAGAAAGGAGAATAAAGAAATTTACATGATAAGATTTTTATTTAAACTTCTGACTTTAGTTAATTTCCATAACAAAGATACCTTAAATTATAAAAAGCTTATTTAGAGAATGAAAACAAAACTGTTAGGCTTATAAGGAGAAAGGTATAAAGACCTAAATTTGTTTCCTAAAGCAATTTTTTTTAGTAAAGTTCGCTTAAAAATTACCAAAGAGTATACTTTTATTAAGTCATTTAATTATGCATCTTAATTCAATCATTGTTTAACAGACTAAGGAATAAGCTTAAGAAGATATAAGAAAAAGTGAATAATTATTTTCCTTAGTTCTTTATTCATTCTTTATCTATTATTAGCTAGGGAATCTCCAATTACTCATTAAGCTATATTATAGGATTTTTTTGAATAACTAATGTTATCAATGTCTATATGGTTGATCTTTACTTTTATCTCTGATCGATTAAATACTTTTTATAAGTTGAGACGAAAGTAGCTAATAAAATGAAAATTTAAAGAAAGATATAATCAGAAGAGAATTTTAATGAAAGCTGAAAATACTTAAAATATCGTACTTTTAGTACAGTTTAATAGATAAAAAAAGTTTTAATCTCTTTGGTCAAGAGATTGTGTATCCATTACTATTTAGTTATTTAATATTGATTCATTATGGATTATTTATAAGGATTTTAATACCATCTAATTTTAATAAGATTAACTTTAAGCTTCTTCAAATAAAATCTGAGGAAATATAAGACTTTATAAAAATGTTTATTATACATAAGTTTTATAACATGATAAAAAAGGTAAAGAAAAAACTCCAAAAGGAATATTAGATGGAGCTGGAAGCGATAACTTAAGCTATGATAACAACAAAAATTCTTAAATTGCTATATCTCAAAAGGCATCTTAAAGAGCTATTATCATGCATATATTTGTAGTTCTAAAAGAAAGCAAGAATGGTTAGTCATTTAATTATAAATACTTCCTAATATCTTTTAAAGTTAATATTGCTATTTATCATATATCACTCTGCAAGAATCTCTTATATTCAATAAATGGAAGATAGTTAGCATAAGCAGAATTATTATATTCTTATCTTTATACTAAACTTAATTTTTGAACTGTATTATGCAAAATAAAAAGCTATTTAGCATGCTAGTTCTTTTTGTTAGAATAGCTAAATTATTTTTAATATAAGAAACTTGAACATGATAGTTACAATATGACTCTAAATATATTAACAGTATATATGGGAATTAGCTAGTTTAGTACCATACTATTATGATGTTTTACTAAGATGTAAAAAGAGAATATTGATCTAATAGAAGTGATTATAATGAGATAGGTATATTGATTTCTTGATTTATATCTAAAATAAAAATAAAAACCTAGATTTATCTTAGTCCACATTAATTAATATAATGATGAGATTAGAACAAAAGAATGAGAAAATTAATTTAGGCATGTAATTAAGATGATATTATATAGTTACTAATATCTTAAAAAATTATTATATTCAATAATTTAAGCAAAAATTAAAGGGTATTAGTTTAATTATTTAAAATACATCTTTATTTTTATAATACTAAGCTTTAATATAAGTAAATAATTATTTAGATTTGATGCTTTAATTATTAAAGTTCTTATATAAGTCTAAAATAAATTACATTCTAATATCATAGAAATAGAAATTTATGATTATCTTTAAATATACATCACTAAGCTTTTTAATTTTACTAGGATTCTTAAATTAAGTTATTTTGCTTAAAATTAATTTTCTAATATTTTAATTTGGAAATTCTTGCTTAATTAAATACCATAAGTTTTTATTAACCTTGTTTTATAAATTCTACATAGTTATAACTTTCATAGCAAGGATTTGCTAAATATAATAATGTATACATTTCTTTTTTAATTTCCTATATTTAACTAGGCTATATCATTTAAAATAATAATTAAATTATTATAGTGTTTCAATCTGACACTCTGCAAAATAGTCTGATAAATAAGCTATCTACAGCAAAAATATTCTATTTCCTACACAGAAAGAAATCCAAGATAGAGTAAGATAATATGCATTAGCAAGTGAAGATTTATATAATGGAAAAAACATAAAATTTAACATTTTACACTATTGATAGTTTATCTATAGGAAGATCTAACTTAATTTGAGAACGGAAATGTAAATTTAAAAATCCGATTGAAAATGGAAGCAAGAGCTTTGATAACAGAATTTAAAAATGAGAAAGAGAAAAACATTTATTTCGAAGAGTAAATGAACAACTAAAATTAGCGAAGAGATATTGGGATAATTATAGTCAATTTTGAAAATTAAAAATAATTTATGGAGAGTAAAGAATAAAAAATAAAGAAGTAAATATGATATAGTAGAAACTGAAGTGAGCTATTTCCAATTATTATAGAAAAGGAAGAGAATGTCTTGATTTTTAAGCATGAATTATTTCAAAAGATAAAGAAAAAATTATCAAAGATTTGAAAAAATACTGAAGATATTAAAAATAGAGGATTTAAAGCCAAAAGACTTTATTATATTGACTAAGAAAGAGTATTAATAAAAAATTAAGATGAATTATAGATTAAGAAAAACAGATACCTTAAACTATTAAGGTTTTCAAGATAATAGAGAAAGTTGATGAGAGTTTATACATTAAGCGCAAGAAATAAGGAGTGAAGTACAAAAACCTTTGTATTTATACTAAATAACAAGCTTCAGATATTTATTAATTATCTAAGTTAATAAACTGATCATTGCATTAAAAATTCTACTTTTGATATTATAAGTTAAAGAAATAAAATAAGATAAAGCTAACTTTAATTATATGATAAACTAACTGTTAATTTTAATTTAAACTGTATCTGATTAAGAAATTATATAAATTCAAATCGAATATATAGCATCATTTTATTATTTGCTTTTTTTTTAAATGCCTAAATGCATAAACCATAACAAGCTATTTGAATAAATTAAGAACGATGTTCTCAATAAAATGATCATATTATATAAAAGATTTATAAGATCAAAACTTATTAATTTTTAGACTATGTCATCATCACTCTTTATTCAATAAAAAGGCAATACTAACAAATCATTTAAGCTTATACTTTTAACTAAGCCTTTAAAAGCAAAAATTTATATAGCTAGAATTAAAACATAACATCGGGCTGAGTAGCAGCATTCACTTATTAATTGATTAATTATCGAATTAAATAACAGCAAAAATCTCAAGTAATAGCACTATCTCTATTATAATTTAAACCTTCCATTAAGCAAATTACAATCTTTCTTTACCATATACAACTTCCCTACTATTTTATCTATAAAAATAATCAAAAAGTATGCAAAATAGGCATAAGTTAGAAATAAAGTTACCATGATATATTAAATTTAGAGGTATATGATATATAGCAATGCCTTTATTTTTACACTAGAAGAATTAGCTTTTTAGATTTAATATTATTAACTATTATTTAATTAATTTAGCTTAATCAATTTACTCTTCACTACGATTTTAGACTTTAGATGTTAATAACTCATTATAGGATACAATATATGTGGAAGTTACTAGGAATATAAATACTTTTATTAGGGATGGAAGAACTTTAGAAGAAAGGGCTATAAAAGTTTGAAAATTCTTTCATTTTTTAAATTTATAAAAAATGGGGTTGGAAATCTCGTGCTGTGGTGAAAATCGTTAAAACGATAAATAGAATTTGGAAGGAAGCGTGAATAATGGAGATGAAGTTTTGAATCCAGAACTATCACTTTTAAGTGTAGAAATGACAGAGGAAAGAAAAGATTTAAATAAGGCCTTTGTTGACTTAAGATCAGTTCCTTTTAAAAATATACAGGCGAAACTTTCATATTTCGAGGATTTGAAAAATGATTTTACCTTTGATAACTTGTAAATAAAGAGCGAAAAGTATGATTTATACTACAAGAATGTCCTAAGTACTTTCCTCTAGCAGAAGTTTACTTTCCAAGTTTTTTAGGTAAAAGGCTAAAATGGAAAAATAATTGATAAATAAATAGAATTTCTACAAAGGTTAGATCATCCTTTTCTAGCTTCTTCTGTGGAATATTTCTAAGATTAAAACGAATTTACAGTAGTAATGAATTAGCTTCCAAGCTATTCATTGTAAGACATTATTAATTAATAAAAAAAATTTGAAGAAATCTAAATTCGTAAGTTAGGATATTCTCTGCTACTTTTAGCTCGCTACCTTCGTAAGAATAAAACTATTCTTTTTAGCTTTACTCCTGAAAATATTTTCATTTAGAATCCAAGAAACTTTAAGATCATCAAACTTACAAGATTTACAGAGTCAATTGTATTCGAGCATCAACCTTCAAGCAAATCTATTGAGAGATAGTTTGACTAAAACTATTATTTTTCAAATGAGCTTTATGATTACTCTCAAAAAGTAAACTGCTCAGCTGATATATTTGCCATTGGAATAATTCTCCTATAGATGGCTTTAGGAGATCATCCTAAAAATATGATTAAAGGCTGAGAGTAAAATACATAGAATAACAAGAATAGTAATCATGAGCTACTTTTTAAGTTACTACGGTAAAATAAAAAGTATATGTCTGAAGCATTATACGATCTATTATAAATGTGCTTTCAAATGGATACCTAAAAGCGTAATTAACCTGAATAAATGCTGTAATTAGGTTTTTTCTAGGCTAAGTCATCACTTAAAAGACAGAATAGAGAGTTCTTTTATAAGCTCACTGCATATTCAAAACTTAACGTTTGGCAAAGAATAATCTTCTAGTTTATCGTGCTGAAATTATTTAAATCTCAGTCAAAAATTAAATACGAGCAATCATTTTTAAGGTTGGACAAGTAAGGAAAAGGTTTCATAACTGAATCAGATTTATGTTAGATCCTGCTTAATATAAAATAGGATAACTAAATTTATTATGATACATTTTCTTCTGGAAAGGAACCTTTCGACCTATCTAAACAACTGTTTTCAGTAATAGATACAACAGGAGATGGAGAATTTAACTTCAGTGGTATCCTTTTTATATTTAGAATACCTAGTTACGCATATGTTTTGGAAAATCAGTCCTCAAGAAATAGATCTGACTTTAGATTTCCTCTTTTCATGGATGGATGCAGTAATATTTTATACAGTATCAATAAGAACTAATCTAGTTCTATAGCATTTCCAATATTCCCCAGTTTAGTAAAGACTAGCAAAAAGCTCTATTAAAGCTCCTTAAAGAACTTGATTAGGACGGAAAGAAATAATTAACTAGGCAGTAGTTTGTTGATGGAATTAAGAAAAAACTAGAAATGAATTTTAAAATCTTAAATGAATCTATTCAGAATTAGAACTTCGACTACTAGATATTTGACTCGCTTTATTACTCTTGACCTTTAACTTTTATAAAGTTTATCTTTTTTCTGTTTTTTATTATTATATATAATTAGTTCCCTTTTAGCAAAGGAATCCTTTTGTCTAAAGTTTTTAATTTAATTATTTAAGTTAATATGGATTGAGATAAATCTAGGTTTTAATTTTTCTTTTAGATATAAATCAAGAAATCAATAAACCTATCTCATTATAATCACTTCTAATTAGATCAATATTCTCTTTCACATCTTAGTAAAATGCCTTACTAAATGGTATTAAGCTAGCTATTTTCCCTTATATGTTGTAAATATTTTAAAGCCATATCATATATGTTTTTAATTAAGAACATAGGCATTTAAAATAAAACCTTGCTAGTTGTTTAAAAAAGACTGAAATTATTTGAGAGATAGAGAAGAATGGATGTAATTCAACTATCTTAACTTCATGTTATATAGAAAAAAGAATAAATTCCTTTTCTAAAAAACATAATAATAGCAGAGAAGAGATTTACGATTTAAATGCAATGGCAACCATCAGTATATTAACCCTTACCAAAAATCTTTAGTATCTAAATCTGATTATTTAATTTCTAAATAAAATCTATTTCCTCTAAAAAAGATTTTTAAGTAAATAATAATTGAAGATTTATAAGAAAGAATAAGCATTGGAAGAGTCAAATATAAATATTTATATCTTAAAACTTTAAAATACTCTAGTTAAGTCTAAATTTCTAGATTTTATAAAATTAAACGTTTTCTATTTTAAATAAAGACATTTAATATAAAAAAGACATAGTAAATTATTTTATGATTTATGGACTTAAACTAATTCAGCACTTTTTGTGAAGTTTTATCTCGAAGCTCGTAAGCTTAAAAATACTTTGAGATTCAGATTCAAATTAAAGTGTAAAAAGAATCAATTTTTTTATAATGATTGAGTTTAGATTGAATTTGTCAATTAGTTAATCATATATCATATGTGAAGAGATTAGAACGATAGGGTATCTTTCTTATTAATTTGCTTAATATCTATAAATAATGTAATACGTAATAAAATAAATAAAATAAGGAGTATAGAAGCTATTTATATTCAAAAGCAAGCAATCTTATACAACCAACTAGTCTAAAATGTTTGCTTTATCCGCTATATGCTCAAATTTACTTTTCTATGATAGGATTTTGTTTTATTCATACCGTTTTCATATTTTTATGATCTTGGTTTCATTTTATCTTACTATTTTCAGTAATGACTTTCTATTTTTCTATTTTGTTATTAATGAACTAGCATTAAATATACAGTCTATTATATTGAGTTATCATTAATAATCATTAAATCATGCTTCTAACTTTTTCTATTACATTCTTTCTATTGATTTTCTCCCAAAAATAAGCGACTTTTAACTATTAAAAGTTTATTTTAAATTAATAGTCTAGTCAAGTTTAAAAGCTTACAAGAAATAATACAAAGAAAATTTGTTTTAAAAGTATTCTAAAAGAAACACTAAATTAAGCATTTTAAGGCAATAAATATTGCTCAATAGCATTCAAGAAATTAGCTCGCATCTCCTAAAAAAATTGATATAGTTAATTAATGAAAATATGAAAAAGCAAGAAGATATAGAGAATAAAATCTCTATAATAAAATGCATAAAAAGATATCCTAAAAAGATTTATTCTTCTAAGAATGTCTAATCTAAAGTAAGATTGTATATAAATTGCTTTAATTTTAACAATAGTGCAACTTCATAAATCTGAATACTAAGATATAAACCAAATAAATAATCCAAAAATTTATATCTAATAATACCTGAGAAACTAAGCTCTAAAATAATTTAGCACTAAAAAGTAACGAAATTTGCAATGTAATAAATCTTTTTGTTTATAACCTTTAATTTCTCTCTGAACTTTAGTTATTTTCCTAGATATAAAAGCAATTCTGCCTGCCAATAGATATTAATAAATTAACATTTATTCATAATTTTTAATTTTCTTCTTTCTTCATTTTTTTAAATTTAGTATAATGTAAAGTGGATGTTTTGCATTTAATAGATATAATGATGTTAGAAATAAAGTAAGCAGCTTTATTGATTTTATTTAGCTTATCAAATCTTTTTAGTTTTATTGATTTTCTTTATTAATCCTCTTTTTTCTTTTCTTCCTGACTTAAATACTAATTATTTTTAAAGTTTTGCTTAAAAGGTTTGAATTAAGCTTGGTTTGTTTTTAATATGTTTATCATTTAAATAATTTAGACTATATAATTTCTTAAGTGTCTAATAATTTTAATATTAATGCTTTTACTTTATGCATGGCTTTTGGCTTTAACTATCTTATAATATATTCTTATTAACTTTAAAATTGGCTAAGATTAATTTTAATCTTGCTGTTTACTCATGTTTACTTAGACTTATTCAAAACTAATTTCCTTTTACTTAATTGAAGATTCCAATTTTTAATAACTATTTCTGGTTAAGAAGCAAGCAGCTAACAAGTTATAAATAAGGTTATTTGTATAAGAAAGTAAGACGAGATGGTATAATAAATAGCATAATATATTTAATAGTTTGAATACCCTTATTTAGAGATTTGATATATATACCTTCTTTATCTTAATGCATATTTAATATATTAACTATATCCTAAGCTTCATATAATTTACTTGATACTTTCAAAATAGAAAAGTTCTTTAGTTGCTAATAAATTAAATCTTTAAGTCTATATAATAAGAAACTTAAATTCTAGACATTATAAAAAAGCTATATACTCAGGATTTTAACTTTCATATCTTTATTTCTCTCTTAAGCATATAGTTATTATGCATTTATATTGCTGTATGACACCTAGAAGATAGAAAAAAAATCAAAATAATAAAATTTATGCATTTAAAGTATTTGAGCAGCTAAGCTAAAATTATATAACTTCAGATACAATATAAACTTGCAGGATAAAAAGGGACTTTTTTAGGCAAGTAATAGCAATGATATTGATATATTGGATATTAGATATAAGTTTACACAATAAAGAATCAATATATCCATATTAATTCATAATTATATCTTCTATTATTTTATTACATTAAGCTTTCAAAATCTGATTATATTTTATGTTCATTGCATTGGTAATTTATCTACTTTTATAACTAGAGATAAACAATAATATTTATAATTTAACTAATTGGTTTAATAATCTTATAGTTAAGCATATCTAAATTTAAGACTCAATTAAAATTATTTATATTTAAACTCTTCACTTCAGATAGTTAATGCTTATTAAAAAGGAAAATATTTTAATTAATTTAATTTAATAAAATTTATTATTTAGCATTCTAATTTAAATAAGATACTTCAGTTTATTTAATTTTTTAATTTCATACCTTTTGCCTCACCTTGCTTCTTTCCTTCTTCTATTTTACTATCGATTCTCAACATGTTTTTGTTCTTTCTATGCCTCTAATTAGCTTTAAATGCTTACCAAATTTTAATTGTCTTTTATTTTGTAAAGGCTGTGAAAATGTTTGTTTTTTAGATATTAATAATAGTTGCTTATAATTAAATTTAACCAAAGTATTTTAGTAATTATTTATTAATCTTTCTAAGCTTTTCTAGGAAATTATCAGAAATCTACTAACTATGTCCTAATAGTAGACACATTCGAAGATATGTTTAAATGTGTCTTTTCCTCTACATATATACAGAGCTAAATTTTCACAGAATAAAGACACAAATGTAAATAAAATTGAAAAGTATAAGAATGAGTTCTATATTTAAATATATGATATTTCTTGACTATATTCCTTGTTAAGTTTATTATAATTTGTTTCTATAAATTTATTAATTCCTTCAAGTAATTCTTTGAATATCTATGCATTGAGCATGTCTCTATAGCGAAAAGTTACTTCTTATTAAAATTAGTTTCTTATTTTTTCTTAAAATTTAAATTGTGATAGTTTATTCCTATTTAATAGCTTATTAGTAATAATATAGATAAGAATAGCAAAATAATAGAATATAAATATTGATAAGTTTCTAATTTAGATCTTAATAAATAATGATATTATTTAATTATATTATTCTTTTAATTATTATATTAAAAGTAGTGTAAAAATATTATAATATTCCTTATATTTTTTCAAAGCTAAATGAATAATCTTGGTCTTTAATTTTCTCTTTATTATTATATAATTAGTTTTTATAAAATAACTATTAAATATAAATGAAATATAAGCCTAGTATAGAAGTATATTTGCTTTTATTTTACTTATTTAAAATTTAACTTGCGCATTATTAATAAATTTAAAAATTATAAGCTTATATATTTTATATAAAGCTTAAATATATATTAATAAATAAATACTATTATCATTATCTAAAATATTTATACTTAAAATATATTTATATAGTTAAATTATGTTTAAACTCTAATTAAATTTATACTATAGTTATATTTATTTATTTTCTTAGTGCTTTTATATTAAATTAATAAACTTATGAAACTTATTAATATTTTATATATTCAATTTAATTATTAAAATTATAAACTAATTAAATATAATTATCATAATACCTAAATAAACTATTTTATTTATTTTATTTATTTTATTTATTCATGCTTGTTAAGTACAAGCAATACAGAAGTAAAAGAGGTATAAGAGTTCTAGGAATGAATATAGTGATCAGTAATTCTACTATAGCGAGCTAAAGATAATAAGGTTTGGCTCCTTTTAATATGCTTTAGTCAGATCTAGGTTTAGGAAAGAATACTTAGAAATAGAAGTCACATCTAAGTACTTTCTATGAAGAGAAAGAGACTAAAAATAAGGCTGAATAAAGATTTACTTCTAAGTAGAGAAAGAAAGTAATTTAAGACTTTATAGCAGAAGCGAATAG